>JAOYND010147464.1:0-10010 GCA_025802135.1 Lagerstroemia fauriei | reverse complement strand
TTACTAAATTTCTTTCTTAACTTTTATCTAATTTATAATAGAGTTTTAAAATTTTTGATATTATTTTCTATTTTTTTGAAAGTTCAATTTTTATAATTTTTTTACCTTTTAATTTTTTGTACTTTTTCTAAAATTTTGTAAAATTTTCCTTATTTTTTTTAGTGAAATTTTATATTTTTTAAGTTCTTAATTTTTATATTTAATTTTATTAAGATATAATATATGTACACACCCTGTCAACACCACAAGCATGTGTAGCATTCACGTCATAGTGCCACATCAGCCGATATTAATGTCGTTAGTCGAAAGTTGACGCAATGAATTAAGGTAATACACTTTTGAAAAGTTTTGTACCAAAATGTGACAAAAAAGATTTTGTACTAATATGAAATATTTTAAAAAGGTTTTGTATAACTGTTGTAATTAACCCTTAAATGTTTTTGAGATCCGGCCTAGTTTGTACACTTTGTTGGTCCATGTATTAGGTCGGATAGGAATCAGACGGGGTGAATAGTGGATCAGACAAGTACTCCTAAGAACTGGATTTTGTTGAGCTTCTCTGTCTATTTACCTCATTTTCTATTCACAAATATCGTGACTTATAAAAAATATATATTGACTACTAATATGAGCTGATTCAAATAATTCAGTACATAGCCTCTTAACCAAAAATTTCGGATTCGAGATAATGTGAATAATGAAAACTCATACTGAGAGATTTTTACCCTTTAATTGTAGTCTGAATATATAATAAAATAATCTCAATGGCAGCAATTAGAGGATGAATATTTATAAATAATGTCGATTTCTTTTTTTAGGCACCAAAATCGTGTTAGAAAGATTGTACCTTTGGAATGAAGAATAATAGAAGAGAATAATACAAAAGTATGAAATAATCAACTAAAAGAAAATTGTTACTGATTGTCGAGGTCTATGGCGGTCATGGTTTCATTAAGACTTATTCGTCTTCTCTTCGTCGTGTTGAGGAAGCGTGGACTTCAGTCTCCCAAGATACAATGATTGACTGAACTCGAGGCTGCACGAAACTCGAAACTGGAGAGCGAATTGAACTGGAGCGTCGGAAACCAATGAAAACGATGCTGGAATGCAGAGAAGGGAGTAGAGAGTGCTTGAAGGTGTGCTGGAACCTATGGACGAAGGTCCTATTTATAGTGAGGTGGAGGGTTGGTGACTTAATGGCAAAGACCGGGAAATTAAAGGTCCAAATTGGCCTTAATTGCACTGAACCGGCCCTTAGCTTTTAAGAGCCCTTAATTGCATCGAACTGACCATTAAACAAGCTGAACCAGGCATTAAGAGCCCTTATTAAGGTCGGCTCTTAATGCACCCATAATTCGGTCGATTAATGCCAATAGGAATCACAAGACACGGACCGGTTCGATTATTGAAGGAAAAAAATGTACGAAATGGCAAAACCCGGAAAACGATGCTGGAATGTAGAGAAGGGAGAAGAGACTGCTTGAAGGTATGCTAGAACCTATGGATGAAGGTCCTCTTTATAGTAAGGTGGAGGGTTGGTGACTTAATGGCAAAGACCAGGAAATTAAAGGCCCAAATTGGCCTTAATTGCACCGAATCGGCCATTAAACAGGCTGATCTAGGCATTAAGAGCCCTTATTAAGGCCGGCTCTTAATGCACCCTTAATTCGGCTTATTTATGCCAATAGGAATCACAAGAGACGAACCGGTTCAGTTTGATTATTGAAGGAAAAAAATGTACGAAATGGCAAAACCCAGCCTCTCGCAATGCTCCATGGCCGGAACGAACATTCAACGCATCCGCCGCCTACGTGCACACGAGTTTAACTAAATCGACCTCTGCTTTGCACCGCCTGCGCAGCCGCACGAGGCGAGAGTAAGTCGTATAATATAGTTAAGATAGTTACTCTTTATATAAACAATTCATGCTTATAAATTCTTTAAAATTGACAAATCTTATCAATGTGGGATTGAATTCCCACCATTCCCACCATGGGCTCTTGTGGGCTTGGGCACTTCATGAGCTTTTCTAAATCCAACCTACATTATACAAATTAAGTCCATGGACTTAAGCTCAAACATAATTTCCTTTAATTCAAGGGAATAATTTCTCATTTAATTAAATGTCGTTTTTCCAACATTGATAAAACGACCCGATTCGAACTGAATTAATAAGAGTTCAAAGAATTTCTATATATCAGTGGTACAGATTCAAGAAGATATTCACTATATGGTGATCGAGGATATGATCTTGCAGTAGTATGATCTTGGTCAGCCATACTCCGAGCACATTTTAAAATATTATATTTGAAATAATTTATTTAACTTAGAATATTTATCTAAAAAGGTACCCTCTTTTATTGCAATAAAAGGATAACCTCAATTAATTAAGTAGTTGCCTACAGAATGTACCATCCAGCGAGTACATAAGTCAACATCCGAAAATAAATACCCCTTAAATGATATTCGACTAAAATAACTTTTAAAATCTAACGTTTCAGTGCATTCCATTAATTTTCAACTGATGTCATCGGCATTTTTTTGCATGACAGATCCATGTATCCAAAATCAATGATGTGAACCAGTTATTATGACTGTGACATGGTGGAAGAAAATATTTCCCAATTCAAAAATAAAAACAGAAAAGCTGAAAAAAGTTCAAAAACTTGAAAAATTTTTAAAAAAAATACAAGATATGGTGATGAAAGTAATGGTCTGTTTGGTTGAGGAGAACAAGAAATATTTATTCATAATGTATTTGTACGAAATACATAATTCTCGTTTGATTTAACGACTAATTGTTCAGAATGGCAAATACAGAGGAAATAGACGGGTTTTGTATTACCCATCCAAATGTTCGGAATAGCTTTTATCCAACAAGAAATAGGGTATTAAAACATATAAAAAAAATCCTTCCTTTTTTTTTATTATTTACACCGGCTGCAATTTTCCTTCATAGCCTTCTTCTCCGTCACCTTCTTTCCAAAGACCCCGTCTCCTCCTGCGATGAGTGCAGACTATCGCTCAACGTGTCTCTCTCAATCTTCAACCTTCGGCGACCCCATCCATCTCCTCCTAATGAGCACATGGCTCTCGATCTTCAGCCTCCATCCAACGTGGCTCTCTCACGCACCGATCGAGGGCGCCGACAATGATTGAACCCACCTAGTCGAGAGTGAATCGACCGACGATTCTGTAACTCAAGAAAGAAAGGGATGAAAGGGGAGGGTGGCTCGAGTCTTGGGCTTGGACAAAGGCCTAATCAAGGCTCCCGAGGTAGTTTGGGATGGCGGTGGTTGGAGCTCCGACGAAGTGCGTCATTGTGGCTCGACGAGGTGCATCTCTACGAGGGCAACGAGCTTCTTTCTTTTTAATTTCATATTCTAATTAATTTTTAATATTATTTTGATATACATTAGTGTAATTTTTTTATCTTCAAGTACTCTATTTCACATCACTTATATTCCATCCAAATAAATAAAATATGGATAAGTTTAAATATTTACAATTATATAGTTAAAATAAATTCAAAATAAATCCTAGCCACTACATCCCCAGTTTTATTTGAATTTTTATTTTCAGTTATGAGAGATGCAGGAGGGGAAGACCGGTTCGGGGCTTTCTCCACCAACCCCTACAACTCCAGCGAGGTCGCAGTTTAGGGCTCCCTTCACCAACTCTCTCCTACTCGGACAAGTCGCTCAACCTCTGATGACCTTGCAAGAGTAGGAGGGGGCAGGTGGAGGGAACTTCGACCGGCCTCTCCCTAGGGATGGTAATTTGCAATCCGTCTCTAACATTTCTCACGAGAAAATCGATCACGTTTAGGTGTGGTGATTTAGGCCCCACTCGATTCTCACGAGTTATTATCCGAACCATGCATTGGTAAGGTCAGGTTTGAATCTATCCTCCGACTTGCTTCATACCGACCCGATCACTCCTATTTTGTAATATAATATTATGAGCTAAAATAATAAAGTTATCAAAATCTATACAGACATGCACAGTATTCACTAACTACAATAATTTCTTGTTTATATTATTATCGATGATTTCATTGACGAAAGTTGTGTAAGTTTTGAGATTTTTAACAAATTTTCAGCAAATTAAATTATGGCAAAATAAAATTGCCGTAGTGAACAGTCCAAAATGCTTGAAAAGGATCGAAATGCATTTGTGTGGACAAAAGAGGACAGGACAGGCCATGACGGAGATGAGATGCCCTCCCATGTGGTCACGAGTCACGTGACATCCACCGGATCGGATCCGCCCAGTCTCCCAACTAGGCATGTCAAACTGTATTGTATCTTATCTAAACGTGTCGTATGGTATCTAAACATATTGTATCTTGTCTAAACGTGTTAAAAATCCCGATAATCTGGGCATGATACATTTATTTTTCATATTTAAACGGGTTCATATCTGAACGGTAGTGTATAAACCATGTTTAAACCGGGTTGACGTATTTAATGTAAAATATCTTCAATATATAATTATACTACAATAATATATTATACAACTATTAAAATAATTATATGTATAAACCATTAGTATAATAAATAAGTAAGATTAATTAATAACATGATATTTGACGATAATGAAACATGTAATGTATGTAATATTTTAATATCATAAAATTTTTATATATAAATATATTAAATAGGTTCAATATTTATATAAAAATAGTGAACTATATTTAATAAATGTATTTAAATATGGATTATTGGGTTACACAGGTTCAACCCACTTAAATACATTTATTTATCGTGTCTGAACATGTTCGTGTCTTAATGGGTTTGTGTATGAATAGGCTTGACCCAAACCTGCCTAACTCCGTATTATGTCTTGACGGATTACCGTGTCGTGTCAAGAATTGTCAGGCTTACTCCCAACTCGTTCGCCCGCTCCACGGCCTAAACCTAAATATCTGCCATTGCAAATTGGGATTATCTTTTTCATACTAAAAAAAAAGTTAGGTACCGTTTGGTTGATTGTAAATTGTGATGCAATTGTATTTTACACCACAGATTATAAAATTTAGTTGTAAAATTAAATGTATTATGAAATTAAATTGGATAAAACTTTATTATGTGGCTGGTAAAGATTTTACTTCCAAAACATGCATCAACTTTGCAAGCTTTTTTTTTACTTATACACAAAATTTTACAATCAACTTTATATTAGTTCGAACATCTCAATCTTAAATTACAAACCATTTTCTAAATTTTTTTTACCATCGTTATGTCTTTTTAACTTTTCTTATAATCTAACAATATTCGAATCAACCCCTTAAAAATTTTTGCATACTCATATTAATTTTTTTTTATGAATATAATACTTTGATAAATTTATTAATTTTTCACTCGCAACATTAACCACTACAATTACTGATGTGATAATATGAGATCGTTGTCGATCCAACAGTATGCGTAAATTTTTACTGACCCGACCGACATAAAAAAGATATTTCTTAAATAATACTATAAATTAATTTCTTTTTTACCTTATAAATTAGGATAGCAGCAGCGACGATCCGGTTATTTTCACTATGTAATTTCAGGCTTTCGTGTTCGGTCACAAATTTATTAAATAAACTAAACAACCAGTACTAATGCGAGCTATGTTAACATAATACCATCAAAGACTAGTATAGTACAAGAATGCAGTGTACACTAAGTTCTAAGTTCAAAGAGTCTTTTTTAGTAATTTTGTTTAGCGCAACATTCGAATTTGGAATCTCGGCCTCAACAAAGAATAATATTAATTAATATCTTTTAATTATGAGGTGTAAATGGGTTGAGTCAAGTTATTTTTTAAAAAATTGTCAGTCCCAAATTTTTTCGGGTTGATTTTTTAAAGCTAAAAAATCGTACCGAGAACCGTTTAGAGGTTATGAAAATCAACCACTTCGTGTTCAATTTTTTTGGGGTCCGAATTTTAATATAATAATAAATTAAATATAATAATAATAATATAAAATTCATTATAATAAATGAGAAATACCATAAGAGGCCCGGTTGATGATGTGGGCAACAAACTGAGCAACAATGATGACTTGAAAGATGAACCAGTGGAAGATTTTGAGAGATTGTTTGTCGATCAAGGGGTATATTCTACTTTGTCCCAACATGCAAGCATTGTAAGAAGCAGAGTTCAAGATCATCATATAAGCCTCTTAACAGCTAAAGTGACTACAAAAGAAATTAGGAGCACACTCTTCTCTCTTAATAGCAACAAAGCTTTTAGTCTGGACAGTTACAAACCCCATTTCTTCAAAGAAAAATGGAGCATAATAGGACTGGCCACAGTACAAGCGATTAAACATTTCTTTGCCACATGTACCCTTCCTAGACAGGTAAACTCAATTGTTATTGATGTCGTTCCAAAGAAAGAAAATTGTGAGAAAATGAGAGACTATGGACCCATCTCATATTGTAACACAATATACAAGTGAATTTCGAAAATATTGGCAAATAGGCTAAAAGTAGTTCTACCTGATTTGGTAGGCGAAGAACATGTTGCTTTCATAAGAGGGAGAAGAATATCTGACAATATATTATTGGCGCATGAATTAGTTCAAAACTATCATAGATCTGAAACTACAAGCCAATGTGCCATCAAAATAGATCTAATGAAAGCTTTTGATTCATTGAGTTGGACCTATGTGTTGAACTTACTAACTGTTGTTGGCTTTCCTCTAAAATTTGTTAGCTAGATTAGAGCTTGCATGATCACCCCCATGGTATTCTATTTCCTTCAATGGATCTCTTACCGGCCATTTCAAAGGAACTAAGGGGGCTAGGCAAGGGGATCCACTATCCCCCTACCTCTTTGTGCTAGCCATGGAAACATTGTCTCTGCTCCTCAAGAAAGCTGCAAGAGAGGGACAAATTGGATAACACCCATGGTGGAAGGCTCTAGAACGGACTCACCTATGTTTTGTAGATGACATCTTAATCTTCTCAAATGGAAAAATAGCTTCTTTTGTAGCTATAAAAGAAGTCCTCCACAACTTCCACAGGCTCTCGAGTCTCAAATTAAATGAGGAGAAAACATAGTTCTACTGTGCTGGAATGAACCAGGAGGATATCAGCTTGGCGGAGCAAACCACTCCATAATGGTCATTTACCTGTAAGATACTTAGGTATGCAACTAACATCCACTAAGCTCTCTTCAAACGGTTGCATTGCCTCAACTGATCGAATAACGATGAGGATACATAGTTGGACAATGCAACACTATCATATGACATGAAGAGTGCAATTAATTCAATCAGTCATCTTGAGCATGACAAACTTTTGGCGCCTTCTTGTTATCCTACCTAAGAAAGTTATGAAGAGAGCAAACCAAATTTGCTTAGCATTTTTGTGGAAGGGGGAGTGTTTGAATGCTAGGGGAGCTAAAGTAGCCTGGAAGGATGTTTGCTTGCCTAAGCGGGAGAGTGGCCTTGGAATTCGGAATTTAGAATCATGGAACAATGCTTGTTGCTTAAAGAATCTTTGGCTAGTACCAACTAGAGTCGGTTCATTATGGGTTGCATGGTTGGAGCATTACTTAATAAAGAATAGAAGTCTTTGGGTGCTCAAACCTTCCTCTAACTCATCATGGGCAAGGAGAAAGTTACTGAAGACGAATGAGATAGCAAGAACTCACATAACTAACATGGTTGGTTCAGATAACACTTTGTTCTTCTGGCATGATAACTAGACTTTATATAGATCACTATCCATGTATTGGTTGGCCAAAAGGAGAGACAACTTTCCCCACAATAGGATCGAATGACAAAGTTTCGGTGGTTCTAGATAATAGATGTTGGATATGGCCAAGATGCATTAATAATGTTGCTGCAAGTTCATTACCATACATTGAGTCCTTTGTCAATTTCGTTCCCTCTGATTTGCATTGTTGGAATGGTGATCCATGCTTTACTGTCTCGAAGGCTTGGGATGCTATACGACATCGGAAGGAGGAGGTGATGCGGTTTAAACTGATTTGGTTTAAAGGACACATTCCTAAGGTGTCCACCATCTGCTGGTTAGCATTTTTGAACAAGTCTCTCTAAATGGAATTCTCAGATTTCCTCTCAATACATTTTTTGTGAAGCAACTCTGTAAACACGAGACCATCTCTTTTTTGAGTGCGAGACAACAAGGGCCATTTGGAGTGAGCTCCTTCAGCTGACAGACAACATAGACCTCCAAGAAGTCGGGAACAAGAAATCACTAACTCCATTCAAAGATGGAAGGGTAGCAAATTGGATGACATTATTTGTATACTTATTCTCATATGCTTTATTTATTGTATTTGGATTGAGAGAAATTTAAGAGTTTTCCAAGCAAAACGTGATGAGGCTTTTGTAATTAAGGATAGGATACTCATGTTAGTAAGATATAGAGTAATCTCTATCCCAAAATTTGGCACAAATTAGATAGAAGCTCACTTGCTTCTATATTAGGAATTGGGGAGTTTTTGTAAAGATCATTGTATATGGGGAGCTTTTGTAAGGATCATTGTATATATGACGAGGAGAAATGAGATTAAACCTATCAACAAATATTATAAATATTTTAGTATGTTAGTAGTTCAAAAACTTAAATATGATTCAAGATTCAAGTTCAAAAATATTATGGATATTATTTATATTATCAAAATCTAATTATAAGATAGATTATTACATATAATATTATATTTTACATAATTTTTGGGTTGGTCTCCAGCCCGCTAGTTTTTTCGGGTCAAACCCGAATTTTTTGGTTTAGTTTTCCCACCTTGAAAAACCGTCCAAAATTTGTTCCGGGCCCATAAAATTGGTTTTTCGGGGCGGTCTCGATGGATTTTTTCGGCTTTTCAGTTTTTCTCCTAGCACCCCTGCTTTTAATAATAAATTTTGGAACCAATTAACTGCAAGTTTATTGTAACATCAACCTGGTTTCCCTCGGATTATTTTCCTTCTACATAGGGATGGCAATTTGACCCGAGCCCGTGCCTGCCTCACTCCTATTTGGGGCGAGTCGGACCCGCCTAGCCCATATTTATATATTGTTATTTTATATACTTATGTATTTTAAAATTAATTTACTTGATTTATGAGTATTTTTGTCTTAATAAATTAGATAATAATCATTATATTTTATCAAAATTATGTAAAATTTTAATTTATTTAATTATAATATCATAAATATATAAATTTATATTGTATTTTTAATTATATTTAACATAATATTAATAAATTACCGGACACGCCCCGCCCCGCCCCGCCATCTCTGCTTCTACATCATCAGGCCACAAAAAAAAA
Source organism: Lagerstroemia fauriei (assembly GCA_025802135.1). Classification (NCBI taxonomy): domain Eukaryota; kingdom Viridiplantae; phylum Streptophyta; class Magnoliopsida; order Myrtales; family Lythraceae; genus Lagerstroemia; species Lagerstroemia fauriei. The sequence goes on along the minus strand of JAOYND010147464.1, from coordinate 715 downwards.
AAGAGAAAATAAAAAAGAAAAATCTCAGGGTATCTTCCACCCCCACAGCAGAGTCCGCTCAGTCTTCCTCAGTCGGCAGTCACAGGCGGACTTCTCCGATTGCGAGCTGAGGGGCAGTGAAGCGTTGCAGAAAAAGAGCTGCCGGAGCTCCAGCGCCGCTCGAAAATGGCGGAAACGAAGACCGTACACTCGCCTCTCATCACCTACTTCTCCATGGTCTCTCTGCTCACCCTCTGCCCTCCCTTCGTGATCCTGCTGTAAGATCTCTCTCGCCAATCCTCCCTCCCTCACCTGCTCTGCTCTTACCTGTTCCTGCTCTCCCTTGATCCGGGGATCCAGCTTCTGCTCCCACGAGTGATGTGTTTCTCGATTCCACCTCGGGATGAGCTCTGGAGTTCTAGATCCCGATCCGCGTTGCGTGAACTTTCAGATGATGCCGATCTGGATTACGACCTGGCTGGAAATTGATCGTTCTGACATCCTTGCTCTGTGTTGAGTTTAGGGAGGATCAGTTTCGGTCCTTTGTTTCCATGACGATCTTAACTTGGATTTTTTTCCCCTTCTGTATTTCTCATTAGCGTGGGAAAAATTCATGGGGTCGATCATTTGCTATGGAGTTTGGCCCAATGTGAGCTAAGGATTGGTTTTTCCCGCTCCATGCAGGTGGTATACAATGGTACATGCTGATGGCTCTGTTCTGAAAACATGGGAGTAT
>JAOYND010147357.1:0-10010 GCA_025802135.1 Lagerstroemia fauriei | reverse complement strand
CTGATATATAAACACTAGGAGTAGACCATACATAGCAAGAATTTTTCAAATTTTGTTATTCAGTGCAAATGATGAAAGAAATAATATACAAATGATTAAATAATATTTTAATTATAATTAATGTTTAGAAGGCATGATTTTTGGTAAATTAAATATGAAATTAATTAATAAATTTAGAAAAAAAAATAGATTGATTATATACATAACGAATTTGTTAAAGAGGTAACCAGAGAAAAATCTCGCAAAATAAGAGAGGGGATATGATAATAGAGAAAAATTTAGTAGTTAAATATTAGTGAGCTTACCATAAAATCCCTATCTTTTCTTCATAAAATGGATATTAAGAATTACATTTTATACACAATTTGAGAAACTGAAAATACACTCAAACTCCCAAACATTTTCATATTTTTAATATAGATGAAGTTGCTTCTTAAATGGAGGAGTAGAAAGGCAAGATGAGCTCACTCTCCCATCCAACAAGTTAGAATTTTTCTTTTGAAAACTCTACTTCTTACTGTAACTCTTCCTCTTATAGCATTGAAAGTAATGAAGTGTTCCTCAGGTGAGGGACACGAGCGAGAGTAGCTACTGTGCTCATTTAGGGGTAGCGAGTTTAGTGTTTACTAGAGGGAAAGGCTCCTCTTCAAAGCATTTAGTATTCTAGTCTTTCTGAAAGCTAGTAACTGACCTCGTGTGAGGGGTTGAAACGCCTTTATAACCACATTGATTGTACGGTAAAGTAGCTAGCTAGTCTTTTTATAGCACTTACAGTGGAGTGAGTGGTCCTTCGATAAGCACCATGAATACGTTAAGAGAACCCTTCAATCTAGTATTTAATATAGCCACATTTCTTATATCTCTACAAGCCAATGACTGTCCCAAGAGGCCGGAATGAAAGAAGAAATGTAGCTATCTGACCCACTATTCCATTTATGGGATAGAGTAAGGGTCTTCCTTGATTTTTTCTGTAACTTGTAGGTTAGGAAATTGTATTTTCCTTTTAGTCAAAGGGGAATAGATGGGCTTTTCCTGTTGGTGCCCTTTAGTTCCATAGGGCTCCCTGACTAGTTACAGAAGGACTCTCGAGCTAAGCGTCATTGTCATTCGTACATTCCGAGTACACGGATAAGACCACTGTGATTGGTAGAACCAGTCCATTAACTAAAAGACCGATCTTTACAGTTCACTCCAATAGTGGCACACCAATACAGAGAACTTGGCTCCATATTAGAATTGATTCCTTAATGATAGATTGTTTTGGTTGCTCCTCCTTAAGTAGTAGACCCTTACTCTGTTCCTTGCAGGAATAGCAAGTCGGAGTCTTTTACACTCTTTAGACGTGTGTGCATGACCCTCTCTTTTGGAAATGGGTCATTCGTGCTCTAACTTTCAGAGTTATAAGATGAATAAAAACTGTAAAGTGGAGAGAGTATTACACTTCTTAAGATGTTCGTGCCCCTCGTCCGAGGCTCACTCACTAGCTTTCATAGAGATAAGACGGGTAAAGAAAGATAGTGAAGATTATATTTTGTTAAAGAAAGCTAAAATCCCTTAATGATATTCGCTCATGGTCGTTACCCAATGACCACTCACTGCTAATACTCACACTTCTTGCTGTACTCGTGCCCCTCACTCGAGGGTCACTCACGACACGATCAAAAGAGCTATTAACTTGATTAAGAGTTATGAGATCAAAACACACTTAGACTAACAAAAAGAAAAGCACTACCGGGAACAGGCATGGAGTTGGACTGATTGGAAGTAATTTCGCACTGAGCTTCTATTTAGATCTATGTAAAATTTGTATTTCCATGGAAAGTTCAAACTTTCCAATGAACTTTGTCACATTTGGATGTAAAATTCTTAATATTCTATGATTACCAGGCCGCTAACTTTTTCCTGAGTTGAAGTACTCCCAGTGTAAAGTGTTTACAGCACAACAATGTTTCAATCTTAGATTGTAGATGTGGGACCCACATCCAGCTTACAATCATTTCCAACTTTCTAATATAACCATTTTCTCTCTCATCCAAACTCAACCACTTCCATGGATAGGTGGGTATTATGGTAAAATCAATTTTATTTTTCATTTTTAATATAATAAAAATTTTCATATTATAATTATAAAACTTATCAAACACAATAATTTCACATTACAATTTACATTCCATGTAAAATTTTTACTTTCCCTATAATCTAACTTTACCCCGTAATTTGATGATACTCGAATCAAACGTCCTCTGATAGTAGTAATGGGTTTATCCTCCTCTGTTCTATTTTTATCCTTTACCATTAATCAATTGTGTGCCATAAAATCACTGCACTGCTTCTCCTTTTTTTTTGGGTCCAGTCGTCTATTAACATTATGTGATATGAGGTGTTACATCACGCACAAAACTTAATGGTGTACCGCTTGTATGATTAGCTTTTAATGTTTCTTCTTAGACCGAGAACTTTTACCATGACTTCCACTCATAGCATACCTTGATCGATTGACTACCGGCTCATTAGCATTTTCAAAGAATCTATGTCACAGCCCCCTTGTGTCGCCCGATTCGAAATCCCATGTGCTACTTGGCCCGAATCGAGGCCCTTCAGGGTCAAAACTTCCTGGTCCATAGGTCTGACCATGATTTGTGAACCAATGGTTCTAGTTCAGGAAACGTTTATGGTTTTATGATACATGGAACCTACAAGTTCACAACTTCGGCCAATTCAGCAAAATAAAAAAATTATTAATAAATATTAACATATTATAAATAACTTTATTTGGTTGGTAGATTTATTGCACTTAAAAATTAGAGGACTTGAATTGTTGCTCTCTTTTATCCCTTTTTACAATTTGTAACAATAACAATCGATTCCATGAGAACTGGCCCAGAATCGTTTCCCAATGGTTTCGAGTAGGTTTTGACTGGTCTAGTTCCGAGTTCAAACTGACCCGTGGCAGTGGCTATTCCTCCAGGACATCGGGCATCGTCCGATCCCATGCTAATATGCTAGCTCCTTATTAAGATGAAGGTTAAAAGAAAGAATAGAATTGAATCAAGGGAAAATGGATAAATTTTATCAGTGTTTGGATACACTTTTTTTTATCAATTAAGCAGTGTCTAGATATCCTTACTAAAGAAAGAGGGGAAGGGAATGGAGAGGAAAAACATTTTAAACTAATTAAATATACTATCCTTATATATGGATCTCTTAAAAAAAGGGAATAATAATTTGGCCATTAATATTTTATCTCTTTCACTCCCCTTCAATCCCAATTTGGAGTTTAAAGAAAATGAGAAAGATTTTGCCTCCATTTTTCTTCACTTCATTTAAAAAACACATCCAAGTGGTGTGAATAAATTTCGTACTTTTCCTCCTACTCCTTTCACATTAATCCAGACAAAGGTAAGACAACTGTGCCGATAACCAGTGCCAGCTCAACGACAACCGCGGAGAGTGCTGTCAGGAGGAGGGTGGTTACGCAGTTATGGTATAAACTAAAATGTGAAGGGTTGCTATACAGCAGTGCCATACACAACTTGGTCTTCTATTATACATACGTACAGGAAGTTAGAGCATAGAAATTCAAAGGTCTCATCCTTATTCCTCCTCACAGGTCACTACTTGGAAGTCAAAGCAGATCTACCATTTTTAGGATGGCAGTGTTCACTTATTTCACCATTCAAAGTATCTTCCAAGTGTTGATGATTAAAAAAAGACTCTTAGATGATTAGGGTACTACGTCTCTCTCTCTTTTGCAACATTCGAATACAAATTATTCATTATCAACAAGAGTTGTGCTCTAATAGTTCAAAGCCCACTCTCATATGATTTGCTGATGTCAATGTCTCGAGTTCAAATCCCTACTTTGCAATATTTGCTGGAAGGGAGTTTTTGAGCTGGGTTTTGACTGACATTGTTCTATTGACGGGGTCGACATAGTAGAGGGTGACCAAGCTGCCACCACTGCTACTCTCTTTTTAACTTATTATGGAAAAAATAAAGAATGCAGCTTATACATTGTACAATAACCACAATGGTAGAAAACCTAGAGCAACCTGCTCTGAAAATGCGACATCATAATGTTATATAACAAGATCCAGTCATGACATGAGGCCACAGGTTCAACTAGTTGTCCAACAACTAGGTGAGTTATGTTTCAACTATATCATATTAGAAATAGAAACAAGTGAGTTGTCTGATCAAGAACGGTTCCCTTCCTGGCGTTCTTCTCTATGTAACTAGATCAATATCAAGAACCATTCCCTGTCATAAGGCCAATTATCGATCGGGTCTAATGACTACTCTTGGTAGCACACAACTCATTTCCAACTTAGGAGCGGTCCTACAGAGGCAAAAAATGGTGGCCTATTTTCAATCATATAATTTCATTGAAAGTGGATATAAGAACATTGTCGATTTTTAGTCTTTTGAGCAATACAACTGAGAAAAAGGGCTAACCTTTAAAAGCACATACCATCACCTGGGGGAAGGAGGAATTTGCTTTCTTTGTCCTCTAATTTGATATTCCTTTTCTAGTTCAGCCCTCAAGTGTTTGCAAAAAATGCTAAATTCGGTACTTCATAACAGGCTGACCCCTCCAAGTCCTCTTCAACATCTTTTCTTTCTCGGCCTTCCTCTGAGCTTCGACTTTCTTCCTCTCTTCCTTCTTCGCCTTGATAATTGCCTCCCTCTCTCTTCTGGCTTTCTCCTCCTCTTCCCGTTTCTTCTCATACAGTCCCATCAGAGACTGTGAACTCCTCTTTTTGTTCTTTTTATAAGACCTGCTGCTATTACCAACTTCCTTGTGTTCTGAAAGGTTGAGATTCCCACCATCTGCTACATCATCCTGCCAAAGCCTCATCATGAAGTCAAATTTTCAGTTCCTAGTAACACCATACATCTCCCTGGAAATATTCTTCAGAAATAGAGAGTGAGAGAGCTCAGATAAGCTTGGGATACATGACATCTAGACAGTCCTAAATAAATAGATTCAAATATATATACTGCATTGCTCCAGCAAAGACGACCTAGTTGACCTGTTTATGAGTGATATAAATCCATATCTATAAATATACACTTGTCATCGGTCAAAGAAAAAATCATCATGATATTTCATTTTGGGAATAGAAGAATTTCAAGATTAGAAGATAATAACATTGATGGCAGTAGACCTCCAAATGTTTTGGCACAGACGGATCATTTTGCTGATTGAGTTGCTTGAGTGACTTCTTATACTTGCTCACATACTTGGCATTCTTGTAGAACTCCCTTTGCTTCTCTGGAAGAAGTCAAGATAGTCTATCAGCTTATGAGCTCGACGTAGATTTCTTTTTTCAAAAACCATGACATCGATGTACGGTTGTAGTTCATTACTAGAGGATGCAGAAACAAAGAGCCAAGAGAGAAGGAGAGCAAGAGTGGTAAAAGGAAACTCATCATTCGGAATCAATGATGAATTTAGAAGCAATAAGAGATCCAAAGTACTTATACACTTTTCAAGAGTGACTCAGAACAAATGATACGTTAACCAGTCGGATGGAGATGCTTAGTATAATCAAGGCAGAGTTGAGTAAAACATTAACTCCTTAAATTGATAGGTCTTAAGCCTCTATTACTCCAATATTGCTTTTTGCGCAGATGCAAATGAGTTGGGATCCCCTTGGCACTTTCACTATCAAGTCTTATTTAACAAACCAAAGATAATATAGAAATAGAAAGGCAACTATTAGATCCTTCTTTCTTTCACCTTTTACTAAAGACTATCCGATCCTTCTGCACTCCATACCAAAACTACTAAATTCGCAACTTCAACAACTGAACTAGATTGAAAACAACAAAACCTCGCCGTGAATATTACTGGAAAAGCTCCTAACTTGTAGCTACTAGATGCAAACAAAGTGCTATACACACACACACAGAAGTAGCTCATTGATGCATAACAACAAGCAAATTGACTTGCGGCTATAATATACGGATAAAGTTGCAGCATTAGGATAGCGAGGTACATCAAGATCATAGCAATTCAACTGTAGCAACAACAGTTGGGAAAATTTTGCTACTAATGCCATGCTCGTCAGTAACGCTTAGCAAAGGTTCAAAAGTGAAAACTGCTGCAACTCCAGATATAAACAAGGCATCCATTGGGAGGAAACGGAAATCGGGAAGTTAGATACGCACTAATCAAAGCCGGGTTGTACTGATTACGATTGGACTTCATACTAGCAAAGGCTTCGAGCGAGAGACCGCCGCCTCCCAAATGCTTCATGTTCTTCTTCTTCTGGTGAATCAACCCCATTGAGCCCTTGGATTTGTCCCCATTTCCATGGGGCTGTTCATCTTTACGCCTTCAATTCTTCATTCTCTGGAGAACTTCAACGAATGGCAAGGAATCGGAGGGGTAAATTGACGAGAGGGTAACCGATGAAATTAGGGCACACTGGAAGAGGGAGTTGCTCTAATTTCATCGCGCCGTCTATAGTGACACTGAGCTGAGAGGAGAATTGTTGGGCTGGGCCCTCCTCTTCGGAACCGGCTGTTAATGAGCCACCAACATTCTTCCCTACCTCCATAACCATCGATCCAAACAAGCCCTTAGTGTGCCATAGGTAGGTAGGGGTGTGTACAAGTAGCGGATAGAATCGAAACCGATTGTAATTGATTATAACTGGTTATAATTCCTAATCCAATTTTAACCACTTGATCCATAGAACCGATATTAGAAATGAGTATCTAAAGGACAGTTCAGTTGTATAGTTGATTTAAGTTGACTATAACTTGTTTGCTCGAACTCTAATTCTCGCATTATTTATACCATTGAATTCCCAACTCGGTAAGCTTTAACTTGGCATGATAATCACATTACACATCTTCAATGAATTTATAATATTCAAAATATAAATAGTGTTTACAGAATAATAATGAATAATGACAAAACATATTAAAAAGAGCTATTTGCCTAAAAAAGTATGAACTATCATCGAATTTACTATTCTGCCATGAACTATTTTTTTGCCTAGAAAATCATGAATTATGCTCTGTCTTCTGCAATCTACCACAACGTCAATTTTGATCGTTAATCACTGACGTGTAACATTATTTTTGCTGATGGTGCAAACGACATCATACATGGTATTTGATGTGGCGTCTCTTTTTACCTAAAAAATCATTAAGTATTATCGAATTTCCTATTCTACCATGAACTATTATTTTAACCTAAAAATCACGAACTATACTATGATTTCCCCTATCTACCACGACGCTAATTGAATGAAAGAAAATAATTATTTTTTTATTTTATTGTATACTATTTTGTATTTTCTTTTTAAGAGAACATTAATAAAATACAAGTAAGATATACAAAATCATTTTATAATTCTACTGTATCACATATTCTTGAAAAGTTCAACTCAATTGTATGCATATGTCCCTTACAATATGATGACAGCAAATCGTCATCAAAGTGAACATGTTCCTTACAAACTGATAACATCAAATCATCATCAAAATGAATGTGCTCCTTATAATATAAGAATAGCCACATTAATTTTGATGCGTATAGAGCTTGTAAATATTATGTTATTTTTGTGCATAATCTTTTGATGTCGTTTTCCTCATAGTGTAAGAGAAGCATTTTAATGATGATTTAGTGTCATTAGATTGTAAGGAACGTGGTCATTTTGATGATGATTTGGTATCTTTATATTGTAAGGAACACAGGCTTGAAGACTACATGATATAATGGAATATATAAGTTAATTTTATATATCTTATTTGTGTTATATTAATATTCTTTTAAAAAAATACAAAGGAGTATGTAACGATTCTAAGAATAACCATTTTCTTTCATTCAATGAACATCGTGGTACATAGGGGAAGCGGAGCATAGTTCGTGATTTTCTAGATAAAAAATAATAGTTTGTGGTAAATAAAAAATTCGATGAGAGTTCATTATTTTTCAAGCAAAAAGAGATGCCACGTCAAATGCCATGTATGATACCGTTGTCACCATCAGTAAGATAATGTCACACATTGTTAAAATCAACGTCGTGGTAGATTGGGAAAGACAGAGTATTGTTGGTGATTTTCTGGACAAAAAAATAGTTCGTAATAAAATAGGAAATTCAACGATAGTTTGTATTTTTAGGCTAATAACCCTATTAGAAATCTATATAGAATTAATAAAAATTTACTAAATTCTAATAATAAAATTATACTAAACAAGTAAAAATATAATTGAAAATATGAAGACTTATCATAAACTCGATTGCTTAGTAGTAATTAAAATTAATTATATGGAAATAATTATGTATTTATAAAGTTATTATGATGAGAAAGAAAGAAAATACATTTTTCCACAAGGTACCTGAACACTGTAATATAATACAGGTTTTAGTTAGAGTTAGATTAAAAAATTCAATAGGGTAGGCTTTGAATCTAAAGTTTAGGAATAAGTTCTATAAGGGTAAAATCCTAGGTACCATGAGGAATAAGAGTGTCTTGTATGTAATGGAATCACCAACCAATGAAATTCATTCATTTTAAATATTTTCTATAGTCTTATAAAAAAATCTTTAAAATAGATTAATTTCATTGATTGGTGTCACTACACAAGTACTGTCACTTGATAACGCTATTATACAGAAGACTTCCTCGAGAAATAGACGATATTTGGACCCAATCACCCCTAGCTGTGATCAATGACCATTAAAATATGATATTTGGACCATTAAAATATGATTATTTAAAACCAAGATGGATTGGTGGAAATGGTTCAAAACCTTTTCGCAACGTGAGCTTAGCAAGACGGAATCGCGAATCCAAAGGCTCATTGATTCGCACAGGAATACTAAGGAAAATAAATGGGAAGAAATCTATTTTTTTAAAATATCAATATCTTGTCTCACATAGGGGTGTAAATGAGCCGAGTTGAGCCCGAATCTATAAGGCTCAAGCTCGGCTCGTTTACTAATTTGTGAGCTTGGGCTCAGGCTTAAGCTCGGTTGGTTATAGTAAACGAAGGCTCGTTGAGCTTATACAAGCCGAGCCGAGAAAGAAAATATAGCTCGGGTGTAGGGTCGTTTTGTCAATTACATAGAGTGAGGAATACTAGGGAGGAAGAGTGAAAGAATTAATTACGAGTAAAGTTTCGCAAATGATTAAAAAAGAACGAAAAAAGGTTTTAAATAAGAATTTGAGACAATAGTGTTGATTATTTTTCTAAAATTAAAGAATAATAGTAATTATTATTATTATTATATAAAATAAAAAGTTTGTTTAGACTTGCAAGTTTCACGAGCCGAATGTTATTAAGCTTGGCTTGGCTCGTTTAAATGACGAGCCTGAGCCGAGCAGAGCTCAAGCTCATTAAGATCGAGCCGAATTCAAGCTTTCATCGAGCCGAGCCCGGACCTTTACACCCCTAGTCTCACATATGAAATACTATTGTCTATTTGTAATGAAAAAAGAATTCTAATCCAATTTAATTCTTAGAACTAATTAGTACGAAAAAATTTAAATATATCCTAAAAATCCTGTAAAAATATTCTAAGAATATTAAACATATCGCTACAAATATTATAAATCTAAATATATGTAAATATAATAAAAATAAAATATTCAATATTCTCTTGCATCATTTTCCTCTAGTCGAAAAAGACTCATTCTCAAGTCTTCATCAATCTTCTTGCAATCTTCATAATTGAATTCTACTTAATTAATATGATACCGCTACTTCTTGCTTGCTCTCCACATATTAGCATCATTTATTTTTATTTTTTATTTTTGAATATGGACACCAACATTGAATTGTTGCCTTCTCGGCACAGGTTGGTTGATGGGCAATTAATGAACTTCTTCAAACATTATGAGTGGTACCAAATCCTCAAAATTTTCACTGAATGTCTCTTGGCATGAAAATTCAATGATGATAACATCTTCGAAAACATGATCTTCACAAGTGACTTTCGATGTCGATTTACTTTCCTCCATGATAAGACTTTCATAATCACTAAAGG
>JAOYND010147140.1:0-10011 GCA_025802135.1 Lagerstroemia fauriei | reverse complement strand
TTTTTTTGATGTAATGTAGGAGGCCAACTTGGAGAAGTTGTGAGAGTTTGCATCACCAAAGGATAGTACTGGTGACAACACTCCACGACCCCCTCCAAAGAAGAGTAGAGCTGAAGAACAGACCCATCTATAGCATGGAGTACTTCCTCGAATCAAGTGTCTTGCACCCGCCAAAGGAGAACATCGGTTTCTCTAGGACTGGGAGTCACTTATCAAAGAAGTACGATGTCATATTCAAAAATTGGATGAGGATTTACTGTCACAAATGAACCAGAGTTCTAATAGGTTGGAAATCCTCCTACATCAGTTTTTGAGATGTTTAGCCAGATGCTCCCTCATCGTCCTGCACGACAATCAATCGACTACAATGAAGACCACGACAATGACAAGGATGACATCAAACATATTTCCACGTTAGGTTCAAAAGTAGACCAATTAGAATTTTTATGTTTTTATATCTATAATGGATTGTAATTATTTTTAACTAATGAAATTTTATTATTTCTAAATCGTGCAAAACCTGTTGAAGATTTGGCATATAATTCTAGTTTATTTGATTGATTAATAAATTTAATCATGAAACTAAATGGATGATTAATTTTAAAATATAGTTAGTGTACATAATTGAACAATCATTAATTATTAAATAATATTTAACATCTAATTAATTAAAAATTAAACGTTCAAGTTCTCATGCGATGGAAATCTCCATTTTTCTTGTGTTGATTGACAGTGTAACCACAGGAATGGATGCAATTGCTGAAAAAACAAATGCCTTCAGCTGCATGACTACCGACGAATGTATCGGTGATCGATGTGATTCCGTTTCTTTCTTTTTTTAGTGGATAATGTGATTATACAGCTTCCAATTTGCTTTCCATGTATATACAAACCGCCACATCACTAACCCTCGTAATTATTATTTAAGTGATAGGTTGGTAGTACCCACTCTCTTATAAAATAAATTTCAACTCATTAATACTCAGATGTGAATTTTACACGTGACAATGTGTTCATAGTTGACGCGTGCTCTTAAACACCTGGTCTCGATAACTGATATGTTTGTTGTACTCACTTCTTTTTATAAACTGACTATAACGGAACTTCTTCTTACCCAAGGCAGCGTCTGCAACGGGTCAGCAATAGGCAGCCTCCACCATTGAGGAAGAGTTGCAGTCATCTCTATTCTTGCTTATGATTTGATTGACTACAAATCAAGTAATTTTCACGGAAACTTATGGGAAGAGAGACATAAAAGTATATTTATCTATTAGTTAATAAATAGGGAGAAATGGTGTTTGAGTTTAAGTGCCTCCTTTATAAATTGAAAAATAAAAATATAAAATGGCATGACAAGTCTTATATGTTTGTACATTCCTTTATATAAGATCAATTTTGTTATATTATTCAGTCCAATTTGTCATTATTTCACTTATAGTTCCGTTAATTGTGTCAAACCCATGTCAATGAAGCAATGACGGTTCGGATGTAGCATAGCTAATTTTATATGACTAAATTAGTTATTTACCAATATATAAGTTCAATCGCAAAAAAATGATAAATATATAAAACTTCCGTTATAATTAGCCCGATACATTATTTGCAAGCAATTACTTTCCCTTCAATTACCCTTGCTAAGTACCATTTTCCCCCCTTTTATTATTTTCCCTTCCATTCCTTTTAATTAGTATATCATCCAAACAAGTGTTTAAAGAGATAAGAGAGGTTTACATTTTGTTCTGAGACTCTCTATTGTGTAAACCACTAAAGAACTTCTGATATGGGCCTTTTGTTCCAAAGCCCATTATCAGTCTTAGTAGGCCCTATTGTAGTATGATCTCAATATCTAATATAAAATCAGTTATTCAGCGCGAAAAAAAAAAAGAGATAACGACAAAGTTAAAGTGTACTGAATGTATACAAATATTTTTAATAATGTAAGTTGCCCGCCATTCATGAACTTCTTCCCACTTTGCAAAATAACCACGTAATTACCCACTAATTCACTCACTTTATCTCATTTTTTTTCTGAATAATACTCATGACATCTATTATTTATTATTATTTTAAGCAAATCGGAATAGTTTTGGTTCCACTTTCGTATTCCAAAACTTCCCTTTACTCTAATTGATATTATAGTATTTTGAGAAGTTACATCTCCCCACCATCCATCCAATCCCGCTTTTTCTCCCGGTGGTTTTATTCTTTTCCCAAACCACATCTTCGAGAAATTTTAATTGATCCTATCCTAACTTAGCACATGGTAAGGGGAAACACGAATAAAAATATAAAAAACAAGTAAATTAGTATTGATCACTTAAGAAATTATCATAATTATTGCTAATCAAAACAATTTCATTGGTTATTTCTCGCCACATCATTATGGGGTAAAATTATTTAAGATTTTTTCCACATCATCCATTTCCATGATCAGATCTCACACTAATTAATTACACTACCAGAATGAATTATATGCAAGTGATAATATAATTACGGGGAAGAAATTTACAATTAAATGAGAGGAGGAGAGCATAGATATCAAAAGAAGATAAACTTGGTGGCCATAGAGCAAATCATGAATTTTATTATGTTGAGCAACTCAGCTGATTACATATATGAACGACCTATTTATAGGTAAGGAGAACAAAATATGGAGTTGCCACGAAATGTTCGTCTTGCAACGAAAAATCCAACTTCACAGTTTCTTAGGGTTGAAATGTTGAGTCATTCTCCACCATCGTTGCAAGGTAACAAATAAAAAGAGTTTCTTTTACTCCCAAAAACTCTATGGTTTCTTTTTCTTTCTACTAAGGCATAACACGTGATATGAAAATACTGACTTCAACTGATGATGGCAGCGGACTTGTCTCGATTGGCCTGCTCTGATACCATGAAGAAAATTTTAAATAAAAAGAGAGGAAGAGATTAGAGATATCAAGAGGAGATATGTCCATAGGGCAAACCATGAATTTTATTATATTGAACAACTCAACTGATTACATAGATGAACTACCTATTTATAGGTAAGGAGAACAAAATAATATAGAAAATATATGAACTAAAAATATTAAATAATATCAAAGAGATATTCGAAAATCTTAAAGATATCAATTATCATATCTAATTGATAAATTTTATTTTAAATATTTTATTTTCTAGTAAATTAAAACAATATCTCTAATATATGGTTCGTGAATCTAGTTTATTTAATCAAAAGGTGTCTTGATGCATAGAGGCCATTTCTATCGAAAGTCTTCCCCAACTGTCCAAGGTCATGAGCCCCACAATTAACTGGTCCAATTCTCTATTATAACTGAAAACTGAAAGATGATAAGCACTTCCTTATATCAGAGTTTATACTCTACATCCGCCAAGCTAGATCCTTTGTCATTTTATATGCCTTTGTAACGCAACGAGTCCGTTAAATAAGATCTCGGGTTCGAGTCTTGTGAATAGAAAGAATTTATCTTGGAAGAGTTTTATCCCCTGGTGGGCCCTCACATCTCGAACTAAATTAGTTATAATCCATTAGACTTTTGGATGCCAGTGTGTCTGACCCAAAAAAATGTAAAATCTACTACTATAATCTCCTTGGCATGCTGGGCTTGCAGATTGGATCCAATGGGCTCGGCCTTGTCATGCATTCCATCTCGAATGCTTCTTGCTGTTGTTATTGACATGTAGAGCTTGCATGATTTTGCATGGGCCATGGGTTTGATGGACATGTTAGGCTTCATGGGCTTTGATCCCATTTTTCCTAAAAGAAACTGCCCGACAACGTGTGCAATGATGTATATGTGGGCATTTGACTTGCGTGAAACTCGTTTGATCAGGTTGACCAATCATAGGTGTGTTCTTGTGATCCGTGTTAACATTATGGTTCCATTTCGCTAGATGGCCATATTTTAAGTTTAGAAATTTCTTTTATTGGTGCGAACTGTACATTTCATAGGTCAATCGAGCTCTACTTTTAGAATCCAATCATTTTTCTTCACCTCTTTGACCATGACATTCTCGGACCCGTGTTTCAACCTTGTTGTTAATTGTATCGCACTTGCTCCTAAGGTTTTGACGACTTTGTTCCTTTAAATTTTTTATTGATAATTTGGGGAAACAATTGGTAAATGAGTCGAGAAAGATTTTGCAATGACGAGTCAAGTCTTTAAAACTTGATTTTGCTAAATCTCCATATTGATCCAGGAGGCCATTTTAGTAAATTTTGCAAATCGGACCTTGTTTCTTTGAACTTTGTAGCCATCAAATTAGTGAGTGCCTCAATTAAATGAATTTTGCAAAATTTGCCCAAACTTATGAATTTCTCAAATCAGCACCCATAAATATTTTGAGCATTTCAAAGTCAACCGAATGTCCCTTTCAAATTTTTAATCGAATCCCTGAGTGGTTTTACCCTTTTCCATAACGTTCCCCAAGTTCAATTGTTTTCTAGAAGTGGTCTCATGCTTGTTTATATCGTTTTCATGATCGACTGATGTGATAATTTATTTGTATACTCTATGCTCTAGATGGGGTTGGGAAATTGATATAATTGAGCTCACAAGTATAATTGCGTAAAATGAGAGAGGAATGATGAATGCGTGTAGAAATAGTGGAATTCTTTACTTTTCTCGCACGTAGATTAGAGCGGGTAGTGATATGTTATGGCACATGATATGGATTATGGAACTTTATTTTGGACCATTGATTCGAACTTTCATTAGGGCAATAATTGGATAAATTAAAATGTTCGAGTAAATAAATGACTTAGACTCAAGGAGTACCAATTTAGGGTGTGCCGATTGGCTTGCGAGCCTCTCGAGTGCCAAAGGACCTCCAAATCCAGACTCTGATCCGAGACCAATAAGTAAAAATTTAGGAGATTAGTATCATGCTCCTCTAGGAAAATAATAGGGTTCTAATTAGCCTTAAAAATAGTCCTTAAATGGTTAATGGCTGCTCCAATCCCTCCCCAATTAAAGTGTCAAGCTAGGGCGCATGTGTGTGTGCCTAAACCGATCAATATGTTTTCTCAAATAAATTTTTTTTACGTTCGGCACATCAAAATATCCAAAATGTCAATACTAATCTCGTTAATGTCCATAGCATTTTACTAAGAGCAAATTATAGCAAAAGTTCTGTATGTTTGTCTTTTTTGCAAATGAGTACAATATAACAATGACTAAATGAGTCCACAATATCAAAAAAAAAAATGAGTCCACAATATCAGTTCTGTCACATATTTAAGTCCTAGACGTCAATTGCTATTACGGAGATGTTGATGTGTAAGTTAACAATCTCAACTCTTGCACACAAGACAATGTCTCGTACATGTGACAATCTTAATCTGGGCGACACTTGCTGACGTGGCAAAATGGTGTAGTTACTTTTATATCTTTGACTACTTATAAAATTTTGGGCTAATAATCTAATTGTACTTGTACTTTTTCGCGTGACCTAGGAAGGTACAAACTTTAAAACATTTGTTCCGTTTAACACGTCGTCTATTTTTCCGTCAACTGTCCTACGTGGCACGCTAAGTACGCTGATGTGGCCATGCCACGTCAAAGGCATTAAGAAAATATCGAATTTACTCTTAAATACCCTTCATTAATTTAAAGTTATCGAGGATAATTTTATAATTTTATATTCTTCTTCCCCTAAACATTTCTACAGTTTCCCAAAACCTATATTATACCACAGGTTCTGAGTACCCAGTTCGAACATATTTTTCTATTAATAAATAAAGTTTAAAATTTAAAATTTATTATATTGAGAAATTAATGTGCATTTATATTAATGAAGAATATTAAGGGGTAAACTCGACATTTTCTTAAACGTATTTGATGTGGCATTACCACATCAACTCTCGTTAACATGCCATGTAGGACACGCCCATTAATTTTGACGAAAAAATAGAGGGCGTGCTAAACGAGACAAATGTTTTAAAGTTCGTCCCTTCCTAGGTCACGCGAAAAAGTTGGTGCTAAAAGTGAGAATTTTGTAAAAGTACAGATTCCGCTTTTAGTAGAAAAGCGGAACATATATAAGATCAAGCTATTACTTTGCCCTCGATTACCCTTACTAAGTACCATTTTCCCTCCTTTTATTATTTCCCCTTCCATTCCTTTTAATCAGTATATCATCCAAACAAGAATTTAAAGAGATAACGACAAAGTTAAAGTGTACTGAATGTATAAAAATATTTTTAATAATGTAAATTGCTCGCCATTCATGAACTTCTTCCCACTTTTCAAAATAACCACCTAATTACCACTAATTCAATCACTTTATCTCAGTTTTTTTCCTGAATAATACTAATGACATCTATTATTTATTATTATTTTAAGCAAATCGGAATAGTTTTGGTTCCACTTTCGTATTCCAAAATTTCCCTTTAATTGATATTATAGTTGTTGTAGTCGGGAAATGTAGAACGAGAAAGACAGAGATTTGGGCAATGTAAAGTGAGTAATTTTCGTATATCTTGTTCATGAGTACATGAGGCACATATATACACGATGAGAGTGACAATTATTCAGCCTAATTCCCGGGATTAGGAGGTTCCAGGGCATGGGCGCTGCAGAGTTGGTGGACGGGCTCAGTGACATGGCCCCTGTCAGGGTTTGGTGGACAGAAGGTATGGGCGCCCCCATGGGCTTGCGTATGGCGGCGCTCCAAGGCTGAGGGGGCTTCTCAAGTTGGGTCAGGCTTTCCCGTGGATGGGCCCAGACTTTATCGTGGGGCGCCGTGGGTCGAGCAGGGCCCAAGCGGAGTAGTGAGCCTCCAGCCAATGCCCATCAATAGTATTTTGAGAAGTTACCTCTCCCCACTTCATCCATCCAATCCCGCTTTTTCTCCGGGTGGTTTTATTCTTTTCCCAAACCACATCTTCGAAAAATTTTAACTGATCCTATCCTAACTTAGCACATGGTACGAGAAAACATGAATAAAAATGTGACAAACAAGCAAATTAGTATTCATCACTTGAGAAATTGTCATAATTATTGTTAATCAAAATAATTTCGTTGGTTATTTCTTGCCACATCATTGTATGGCAGAATCATTTAATATTTTTTCCACATCTTCCATTCCCATGATCAGATCTCACACTAATTAATTACACTACCAGAATGAATTATATGCAAGTGATAATGTAATTACGGGGAAGAAATTTACAATAAAATGAGAGGAGGAGAGCATAGATATCAAAAGAAGATAAACTTGGTGGCCATAGAACAAATCATGAATTTTATTATGTTGAGCAACTCAGTTGATTACATATATGAACGACCTATTTATAGGTAAGGAGAACAAAATATGGAGTTGCCACGAAATGCTCGTCTTGCAACGACAAATTCAACTTCACAGTTTCTTAGGGTTGAAATGTTGAGTCATTCTCCATCATCATTGCAAGGTAACAAATAAAAGGAGTTTCTTTTACTCCAAAAAACTATCCGGTTTATTTTTCTTTCTACTAAGGCATAACACGTAATCTATGCACGTAATCTGAAAATACAGACTTCAGTTGATGATGGCAATGGACTTGTCTCGATTGGCCTGCTTCGATACCATGAAGAAAATTTAAAATAAAAAGAGAAGAATATATGGTTCGTGAATCTAGTTTATTTAATCAAAAGGTGTCTTGATGCATAGAGGCCATTTCTATCGAAAGTCTTCCCCAACTGTCCAAGGTCATGAACACCACAATTAACTGGTCCAATTCTCCATTATAACTCAAAACTGAATGATGATAAGCACTTCCTTATATTAGAGTTTATACTATACATCCGTCAAGCTAGATCCTTTGTCATTAAATATGCCTTTGTAACGCAACGAGTCTGTTAAGTAAGGTCTTGAGTTCAAATCTTGTGAATGGAAAGAATTCACATTGGAAGAGTTTCACCCCCTGGTGGACTCTCGCGGCTCGAACTGGATTAGTCAAGACCCGTTAGACTTCTGGATACCGGTGGGTCTTACAAAAAAAAATGTAAAAACCATTACTATAATCTCCTTGGCATGCTAGGCTTGCAGATTAGATGCAATGGGCTCGGCCTCGTCATGTATTCCATCTCGCATGCTTGATTGTGATGTCTTGCCGTTGTTACTTACATGTAGAGCTTGCATGAATTTGCATGGGCCATGGGTTTGATGGACATGTTAGGCTTCATGGGCTTTGATCCCATTTTTCCTATAAGAAACTGCCCAACAACATGTGCAGTGATATATATGTGGGCATTTGACTTGCGTGAAACTCGTTTGATCAGGTTGACCAATCACAGGTGTGTTCTTGTGATCCGTGTTAACATTATGGTTCCATTTCGCTAGATGGCCATCTCTTAAGTTTTAGACATTTCTTTTATCGATGCGAACTGTACATTTCATAGGTCGATCGAGCTCTACGTTTAGAATCCAATCATTTTTCTTCACCTCTTTGACCTTGACATTCTCGACCCTGTTTCAACCATGTTGTTAATTGTATCGCACTTGTTCCTAAGGTTTCGATGACTTTGTTCCTTTAAATTTTTGATTGATAATTTGGCGAAACAATTGGTAAATGAGTCCAGAAAGATTTTGCAATGACGTGTCAAGTCTTTAAAACTTGATTTTGCTCAATCTCCATTTTGATCCAGGAGGCCATTTTAGTGAATTTTGCAAACCGGACCCTTGCTTCTTTGAACTTTGTAGCCATCAAATTAGTGAGTTTTTCAAATAAGTCCCTAAATTAAATGAATTTTGCAAAATTTCCCCAACTTATGAATTTCTCAAATCAGCACCCATAAATTTTTGAGCATTTCCAAGTAGACCGAATGTCCCTTTCGAATTTTTAATCGAATCCCTAAGCGGTTTTACCCTTTTTCATAACGTTCCCCAAGTTCAATTGTTTTCTAGAAGTGGTCTCATGCTTGTTTATATTGTTTTCATGATCGACTGATGTGATAATTTATTTGTCTATTCTATGCTCTAGATGGGGTTGGGAAATTGATATAATTGAGCTCACAAGTATAATTGGGTAAAATGAGAGAGAAATGACGAATGTGTGTAGAAACAGTGGAATTCTTTACTTTTCTCGCATGTAGATTAGAGTGAGCAGTGATATGTTATGGCACATGATATGGATTATGGAGCTTTATTTTGGACCATTGATTCAAACTTTCATTAGGGTAATAATTGGATAAATTAAAATGTTCAAGTAAATAAATGACTTAGACTGAGGGACGAGTACCAATTTAGGGTGTGCCGATTGGCTTGCGAGCCTCTCGAATGCCATAGGACCTCCGAATCCAGACTCTGATCCGAGACCAATAAGTAAAAGTTTAGGAGATTAGTATCATGCTCCTCTAAGAAAATAATAGGGTTCTAATTAGCCTTAAAAATAGTCTTTAAATGGTTAATGGCTGCTCCAACCCCTCCCCGATTAAAGTGTCAAGCTAGGGCGCATGTGTGCCTAAACCGATCAATACATTTTCTCAAATGAAAAATTTCGATATTCGGCACATCAAAATATTCAAAATGTCAATACTAATCTCGTTAATGTCCATAGCCTTTTACTAAGAGCAAATTACAGTAAAAATCCTATATATTTGTCTTTTTGGCAATTGAGTACCATAAATTTAACAATGACTAAATGAGTCCTATAATATCAGTTATATCACATATTTAAGTCCTAAACATCAGTTGCTATTACGGAGATGTTGATGTGTCAGATAACAATCTCAACTCTTGCACACGAGACAATGTCCCGTACATGTAACAATTTTAATCTGGGTGACACTTGCTGACGTGGTAAAATGATGCAGCTACTTTTATATCTTTGACTACTTACAAAATTTTTAAAGTATGCCATGTAGTTTTAAAAATCCAAAGCTCCTCTCTCCTTCGTCCTCCGCTGACCATAGTTTTGCTGCCATCTCCATGAATTCTTTCTACAGTGGGATCCTGTTAGACCCCTAAGGTGGTATCCCAAAACCCGCCTACCATGAGCGTGCCTCGGAGCGGTGGTAGCGGGCAACGTGC
>JAOYND010147030.1:0-10013 GCA_025802135.1 Lagerstroemia fauriei | reverse complement strand
AAATAATCTCGATGGCCACAATTACATAATGAATAATGTACATAGAAATAATTTTTTTAATTTTCTTTCTTTGGGCACGAAGTCGTGCTAGAAAGACTGCACTATAAAAATAAAGAATAATGGAATAAAAGAATACAGTAGTATGAAAATATTACTGATCATCGAGATCTATAGCGATCACAGTTTCCTTGAGACTTATTCGTCCCCTCTTGGTCGTGCCGAGGAAGCATGGACATGAGTCTTGCAGGATACAATGACTGAGGAGAGCTTGAAGCTGCACAAAATCTGAAACTCGAGAGTGAACTACAGTGAAGCTGGAAACCACTAAAAAGAATGCTGGAATGCAGAGAAGAGTGAAGAGAATGTTTGAGTGTGTGCCTAGAACCTATGGACGAAGGTCCTATTTATAGTGAGGTGGACGATTAGTGACTTAACGGCAGAGAACCGAAAAATTAAAGGCCTGAACCAGTCTTGAATGCACTGAATTGGGCTATTAAAAGGGTAAACCGAGCATTAAGAGCCCCTTATTAAGGCCAGCCGATTAATGTCCTTAAATCCATTGTTTAATGGAGCCTTAATTCGATGTCTTAATACACCTAAACCACTCATTTGAGAATCCTAAGAGACAAGGCTAGGACTAGTTCGGTTATTGAGGGAAAAAATTGTAGGAAATGGTAAAATCCTGTGTTGCGCGAGGCCCCATGATTGGGATGGATATTCAGCGCACCCACCATCTGCATGCACACGAGTTCAACTGAATCGGCCTCTGATTTGCACCCCTATGCAAGCGCACGAGGCGAGGGTAAGTCATATAATATAGCTAAATAGGTTACTCACCATAGAAACACTCCTTACTTATAAACCATTCTAAATTGCCATTACTTATCAATGTGGGATTGAATTCCCACTATTCCACCATGGGCTCATGTGAGTTTTGTCTCGTCATGAACTTTTCCAAACCTAACCCACATTACACAAATTAAGTCCATTGACTTGGACCCTATCAAATTCCCTTCAATTTATGAGAACAATTTCTCTTTTAATTAGTCACCATTTTTCCAACAACTCCTTTATCTCGGAACAGCCATGAGCCACCACCCTACTCCCTGCGGAAATCTCCAGAACTAGACCGACCACTGCTTCTCCAAGCCACAGCCATGAGCTCTCAGCTCCTCAAAACTTAGCCAGGCTGAGATTTCCCATTTCAAGCCTTCTCTGCCAAATCCGAGTTTGCCATTGACAACCCTAGAAGGCCACCTCCTCGGATCGTCCTCTGAACGCTCATGATTCACCACCATGAACCCATCACTGAGTCTCCTCAACCCTTGCACAAGCGAGCCATCTGACCATCATGTCATTCCCGAACACCCACTAAACCTGTTGAGTTGTCACGCCTCCCCTAAGCTGAATCATCACCACTAGGGTTCCGTTTTGACCTCAAACTAGAACCATGGAACCACTCGTACACCTTTCTCATCCATTGATTCATCGAAATTGAGCTAGCCCAATCTTTGTTTGATGAAACGACTATAAGAAATAGCAATTCTTGAATAGCCCTCTTGGCTATCCGAGTCTTCACAATCTAGCCTTGCTCTTGCTGATGCCTCACCTCACCGAGCCCTCACATCGTAGGTCATTGAACCCTTTTTGTTTAGCTCCTCGGGTAGTTCCATGGAGCCGCCCAGGCTTCCAACATCATGAACAAGATGTCTCCTCCTCCAAGCGACACGTGCGATCTTTGAATTTTCTCCTCAAGCTTCAATTCTTTCAAAGTAGGACTGCTAGGAGGTTTAACTTCATAAGTTCGCCAAGATGCGGAGAGAATGCTGTCATTCATAATTGACTTGATGCCAAGTCATAGCATGTACATTCAAAGTTGATCTCCTAGGAAATCCATGGGCGATGCAGCACACCTTCCTTTTGACAGCAGGCATAATTTATGCCTATATCTAGATTGTTTGTTTGTTTGCACATTTTAATTCTCCCAATCTAGTAGAGGTTTGGATCGACAGTCCAAGATCAAATTGATAATCGCGGTACATACGTAACCTAACATGGCACTACTCGTCATACTCTAAGTATGGAAAAGTAAAGGGTTTCACCATGATCATTACAAACATTCACCATTTCTCTCTCTCACTCTATCCACCCCTTACATTTATGCATTCACATATATTGAAATTCCCAAACTCCGCCTAAATCCTAAAACATGTAAATTAAATCGCTTGGGATTAATCTGCACTGTTCAAAGTGAGGGCAAAAATGAAATTATCCTAAGTCATGGAATAGTGTATGAAATGTCCAAAGTGAGGGAGTAAAGTGCAAAGTACTTAAATGAATGACTAAAATACAAAATGTCCTAAGTGAGGGGTTAATGTATAAAATATTCTAAATGAAGGAAGAAAATGTAAAGAACACAAAATGAGGGACTAAAGTGCAAAGAGTATAAGATCATGAAACTATGCGCTACCAAGTCGACTAATCACCACAATTTTTCATCACTCAACTTCCACTCATTTCTCAACTTATCCACTGAAAATCATCATACATAAAGCGATGATAAAGATTACTAAGACAAACATGATTATGACGACTCATACATGACTAAGTACGAAACACAAGCATATACACAACACAGGCAACATACAAATGATCAAATCATAATCAGAAATAAACCTGCTCAATCTAAACATAGATGAAATTAAGGATCACTCCCGATCAAACCAGGTTTTCCTCAACCATGACATAGGTAAAGCATGATTCACACATTGTCAATTATACAGTCTCAATTAAACAATACCTATTCAAGATTAAAGCCACTCTTGTCAACTCTTTGGCCTTCTAGGCTTCATTCCAACTCAAGATTGTCGAATTAGACCTAAGTTCGACTTAGAGCTTACTCGACTCAGTTTATGCTTAACCTAGAACTCAGTTGAGGTCGCCTATCCTCACCTAGAGACTCGCTCGAGTTTCCTGAGCTCCATCTCGACCCGAGACTACTCGACCCCAACCTAAGTATAGCCAAGACATCGACAAGGTCAACTTATGCTTCTCTAAACTCATTCCGGTCTTCCAAAGTTTCCCTAGACTCACTCGGGCTTCTCTACGCTCTTGCGTTAGGATTAGTGCCCTAAATCCAATTACATGCGATGTAATTGGAGTAATCTTGATTCATGAAATAAAATTGAGACATTTATTATTCATCATTCGCTGTGAATTTTTATTTATTATGATGAAACCCATAAATTAAGGAATTGATTTTTGGACCATGATGAGATCATGCTAGTGAAACCTAAAATATAATCAACCTTAATTTAAAATAGTTCCTAATCATATAATCACTGAATAGGGGATTAGTGACCCGATAAAACTAGTATACTCATTACATGCTCTACAATAGAGGGTAACTGATCTCACAGTTACTTGTGAAGAGTCACTAATGTAAGAGTATAGATGGTCATTATGGAACGAGTTCATTGAACTGACTCACTAGAGGAAAACCTAATGGATTTTGAAATAAACGTCAATATGCTAATTCTCAGGTGATAGTAGGTGTAAGTAATCTTTATACCTGAGATTACCATGACACCTTATAATTGTTAAATTGTGGTTTTGGTCTACTCCTTAACACGACTATCTGAGATGTGTGTAGGGTATTCTGGACCCAATGAAAATTTTATGGAGGTGGCGAGTAATTAATATGGGATCGGTTACTCCTAATGGTAGGAGAGAATGTTCTATATATTCTACTTAGTATTGACTCAGGAAATCTCTGGCCAGAGTAGTATGAAAATTAGAAAAGAGTTTCTAATGTTTCATAATTGAGTCATTACTTAAGAATTGGAAACATATGAATAAGTATTGGGGTTTGACATTTATCCATATCCTAGCTTATTCGGGATGTTGTAAAGCCGAAGGATTTAATTACACGAAAACTAATCACCGAAGGGTGTTCGATCCTTAGATTGAAATCCTCACTATCCGGATAGTCATGACACGTTACTAGACGTCAATCTTGACTTGTGTGTCTATCCGATTAAGAGTTAATCGAATTTAAAGAGTTTAATGAGATTAAATATAGTTAATGGACCCACGGCTGGCTTAGTGTGGAGCCCAATGGGTCACACACAATACATGTTTTTCTCGTAACCAAAATTTAATAGATTTAAATTTTGGATCGGGTTATTAAATTTGTCCTAGCATGAATTGAGCCCATAACGGTCACACGCCTTATCAGATAAGGCAATCGTGAAATTATATATTTGATTAGATTTATAGAAATCTGATTATTATTCTCGGTACATACACGTAAATTACCAAATTAGATTTGGTTAAATACGGAAAGATTTACGTGTGATATTATTTTCTTTATAATCAAAGATATTGATTGACGCAAATCTGTAACCATATCTTCGTATTTTGTTAGCAAGTTAGATACATATACACACACATACGTAAGATAAAAATCATGGAGATAGGCAGTTAGCCTTCATATATATATATATATATATATATTCATATATATATATATATATATATAAAAGCTTCCTTTTTCAAGTGAACGTGACTTTTTGCCTTTTGGCTGAGAGAAAAAGTGGAGAAGAAATTTAGATTGATATAAAAATTCCGAGTGTGGCCGATTATTGAAAAAGAGTTTATCAATTATTACGAAATACTGGCGTGGATACCGTGGAGGGCGTACACGTGTGCGTCTAGTCAAAGGATCGGCTTCAACAAGTTCGTGATCAGATTATTCGGTTTGTGCAGTCA
This sequence comes from Lagerstroemia fauriei, assembly GCA_025802135.1. NCBI lineage: Eukaryota > Viridiplantae > Streptophyta > Magnoliopsida > Myrtales > Lythraceae > Lagerstroemia > Lagerstroemia fauriei. Next base: position 5,243 of record JAOYND010147030.1, on the reverse strand, counting down.
ACCCGAGAAATCAATACAAGAACCAATTCAGAGTTCTTGTAGGTATTTCTAAACATTCTCTTTGTTTTAATTCTAAATTATCTCAAAGTGATCCTAGGTCTGAAATAAAAAATTTTAAAATCGTGTTTCCACTGCATTTCGATTCCCAACATCTTAAAGGTTCCTCTCAGTTCCTAGAGGTTTGCCTTTCAGTTCCTACCAACTTAAAACCCTGATTATAGCTCACTCATTGCCCAAAACAATGGTACATGGTCTTGTGCCTCAAACCGTTATCATTTATCAATTCAATACAGCCAAAAGCGGAAAGTAACAACATATTGCACGGCAAGCACCCACATGTCTTAGCCCATTGGTGGCAAGCTTTAGTTTGTTACAGCATATCACGATCTTCCTATGAGCTACATCATGTTGCATCACTAAACAACATCCAGCAATGATTACAACTTCAAAACTACCCTCAAATTTGCGATAGAATAATATTCACATCCTGCCATTCAGTAAAGCAGCATCAAGACAACAACCAATCATCAACGATTTTTAATAGGCTCTCAGCATTAAATCAAACGGAGTTAACACGGCAGTGGTTAACAGGGCAAGCATAACGTGGCATGAGTCCAAGTACCTCAAAAGGCCATCCAGAGTTCTTCCTACAATTGAATTAAAGTGGCAAGACCAGCACACATTTAGTACTAGATGTCAAGAATCCGTGTAAAGCTCAACTATCAGCATGGGACGAAAGAGAAAGCCATGAAAGGAGCACCTATTGGACAGGACTGATTATGATTCAACAATAGAATCAGATAATGATTTGAAAAACGGAGCTACTTTGGCAAACAAGGAAAACCGGGTTGCGGCCAAAATAATAGGATCGAGTTCAGGGCAACAGAGACTCATGAGAGGAGTTTCAAGCATAACCACGACATCAAACATGAACCATTTGCAGTCAGACATCGACATGTTAATAAATTGATTTTAAAAAACCTTTATTTTACTCTAAGGACTTCGGCACTGCTCATGGATGAAGATAAATAAGCTCCGAGAGTTAGAACGGTCGAGAAATCAATGTCTTAACAGGGACGAGAACAAGCGGTGGTGAAAAATGTCAAACGGACTCGGGACTATGAAATGACGCCACGAACAAAACAAGTAATTGAGGGACATCAACACATCGCACTTGACAGCAGAAGGCATAATAAGGCAGCACCATATCAGCTGAATAATAATCAAAGACTTCAATGACCAAAAGGGCAGCCATAGAACTTCTCAACATCGGATGATGTAGCAGGAATAGTATGAAGTGACATGGAAAAATGACGACAAAAGCGAAAGAACCCCTGAACACTGACAGCCGTAATCAATGAAATTTCAGCCATCAATAGCTAAAACAGTTCAGCACCGACACATAGTGTTGATATTGTGATATATATGATTTATTTAACTATTTCCGACTTAAATATTCGAGTTTTAGGCTACTTTTCATATAGTTAGAGGATAAATGGCATACATTTTATTTGTGGGAATTGAATATTATGTTTTAGAACTTTAAATTGGGATTAGATACTAGCGGGAATGGTTTATTATCCAGGACATTAAAGAAAAATCGAGTAATCTCCCGAGAAATGAAACTAGAAGCACAACTGGAAATAGGGGATTAGATCGCGGTCTACAGAGGATCACACGATTCACTAAATAGAAAAGGACTTAGACCGAGGTCTGCTGGGCACCATGTGATTTTCACGTAGTTTTAAAATAGAAAACTAGCCATTCTTGATCCCAACAACTTGGGAAAGTTTACAAATGTATTCCCACATTTATTACAACAATTATTGGTCTAAAAATAAAGAGGAAAGTAATCAAAGATTCAAAGGAACAAACAACTTTCAAAAAGGGAAAGTTCAAGATCAGGAAATATCTTGATAGATATCCCACACTATTTAAGTGCTAGGAATAATGCTCTAAATCTAATCACATGTGATGTAATTGGAGCAATCTTCATTCGTGAAATATAAATGAGACATTTATTATTATCATATGCCGCTCATTTTTATATTGTATATGATGAAACCCATAAATTAAGATTGATTTTAGGGTTATAATGAGATCATACCAGTGAGACCTAAAATCTTATAAACCTTAATTTAAAAATGTTCCTAGTCATAGGATCATTTAATAGGGGATCAGTGACTCGGTAAAACTAGTATACTCGTTACATACTCTAAAGTCGAGGGCAACTGATCTCACAGTTACTTGTGAAGCGTCACTAATGTAAGAATATATGTGCTTATTATGGAATGGGTTCACTGAATTAACTCGCTAGAGGATAACCTAATGGATTCTGAAATAAATGTTAATAGGCTGATCCTCAGGTGATAGTAGGTGTAAGTAATCCTTAGACCTGAGATTACCATAGTACCTTGTAATCATTAAATTGTGGTTTTGATCTATTCCTTAGCATAACTCTCTAAGACGTGTATAGGGTAGTCTGGATTCAATGAAACTTTTACGGAAGTGGTGAGTAATCAATAAGGGATCAGTTACTCCTTACAGCAGGAGAGAATGTCCTATGTTTTCTACTTAGTATTGACTCAGGAAATCTCTGGCAAGAGTAGGATGAAAAATTGGAAAGGAGTTTCCAATATTTCATAACTGAGTCAGATACTGAAGAATTGAAAACATATGAATAAGCCTTGGGGTTTGACATTTTAGCAATATCCTAACTTATTCGGGACATTGTATAACAAAGGATTTAATTACATGGAAACTAATCACCGAAGGGTGTTTGATCCTTTAGATTGTAATCCTCATTATCCGGGTAGTCATGACATGTTGCTAGACGTCAATCTTGACTTGTGAGTCTGTACGATTAAGAGTTAATCAAATTAGCTTATTAAAGAGTTTAGTGAGATTAAATTAGAGCATAATTAATGAACCCACTGTTGGCTTAGTATGGAGCCCAATGTGTCACACACAATACATGTTTTTCTCTAACCAAAATTTAATAGTTTTAAATTTTGGATTGGGCTATTAAATTTTCGCTAGCACGAATTGAGCTCATAATGGTCACACGCCTTATCGGATAAGGCAATCGTAGAATTATATATTTGATTAAATTTGTAGAAATTTGATTGTTATTCTCGGTTACATATACACATAAATTATCGAATTAGATTTGGTTAAATACATAAAGATTTACGTGTGATATTGATTCTCTTTGTAATCAAAGATATCGGTTTAGCCAAAATCAAACAACCATATATCAGCTGTTGCAATATAATATTATATTAACAAGATATGTGTGGAAGACACACGTGTATAATATATATAGAGAGAGATAGGCTGTTAGTCTTGGTGAGAGTGACGTGCTTCCCTTTTTCAAGAAGTTAAAAATCCCCTTTTTGGCTGAGATTGTTGGGTGGTGAACCAAGAAAAAATTAAGTGAGACAAAATAATTTTGAGTGTGATCAGTAATTGAGAAAGTGTTTCTCAATTTTTACGAGATACCTGTTGTGGATACCAAGGAGGACGTACCCGTGTGTGTCTAGTCAGAGGATCGACTCCAGCATCATCAAATTATTCAGTTCGTGTACCTGTTGTTGGAAGTGGTCAACCCCATGAATCAACACAAGAACCAATTCAGAGTTCTTGTAGGTATGATTTCTAAACACCATTGTTAAATCGTAATTTCTAATTATCTCAAAGTGATCCTGGATTGGGAATAAAAATTTTAAAATTGTGTTTTCGCTGCGTTACGATTCCCAACAGTAATATCATAGCCATCTTTGAGTGTAATTCAGAATTAGGTGTTATTTTAATTGCAGTATCGAATCTTTCGATGTCCATATTCGTGTATGTGATCTAAAATTGGCATTTCGAATATTTACTGCAAATGTTGTGGTAGTAGTATATTTATATGAAAATATGAATATATATATATTGTTTAGGGAACAGTTCCCAGATTTGTGATATTTAAAAGATAAAAATAAATGCTTTCCACGGTCATGAGATTTATCTTGTGACAGAGAGAATGACTAGTTCCTTATATTTTTCTTTTAAATATACTGAACCAATGTAATTTTTCCTTTCGATTGATTTCATCGATCTAGGTTTTATTACATTCAGCCAATAATATATTCTTTTTAGATTATTGGTTTTACGGGTACAGGCTTAATCATATTGAGCTAGTGACATTTTCTTCCGGATCGGCCCGATCTAGTGTCTAGTTAGTGTTGTCGTCTGAATTTGTGAATTCATTTTTAATCTACTATTAAGAGTTATTGAATTTGAACATATATATTAGATATATCTTTTAAAAAAAAGGCACTCGGTTAGACTGGAAAAGGCAGTATTAGTAAAATATTTTGAAATATATCAGATGGCTATGCAAGATTTCCAATCTGGGCTTGATATGATCAATTCGGTAATTTTCCTTTTTCCTTCGTTGCTGCGTTGGTCTTTTGAGATGGGCTTGATGATGCAGAAAAATATAGAATATTTTATTATTTTTAATATTTATATGTATTTAGATTTTATAATATTTTTATTGATATTTTTAGAAGTTCTTTAGGATATTTTTATATATTATTATATCTAATCAGTTCTAGAAATCAAATCAGGTTAGAATTATGTTCTTTTCATATAAATAGGCAAGTCTAGTTTGTATGGAAGGCGATTGATTATTTATAAAAAGTTGAGATTTTTCTCTCAGTTATTCTTCCAATTCTCGGTATTCTTTATAAATCAATGAGTTTGGATTTTATATCAAACTTCTCGGTATTCCTTGTGAATCAACTAGCCCTTGGATTTCGTTTCCCCGGCATTCGCCTGAATCAACGATGTTCGATTTATCCGCGATCGTCAGATGACGCAACGGGGCGAACGGGATTGACAATCGCGGATAGATCGAACCTCGTTGATTCACGCGAATGCCGAGGAAATGAAATTCAAGCGCTCGTTGATTCACAAGGAATACCGAGAAGTTAGATATAAAATCCAAACTCGTTGATTCATAAAGAATACCGAGAATTGGAACAATAACTGAGAGAATAATCTCAACTTTTTATAAATAATCAATCGTCCTCCATACAAACTAGACTTACCTATTTATATGAAAAGAACAGAATTCTAAACTGATTTGATTTCTAGAACTGATTAGATATAATAATATACGAAAATATCCTAAAGATCTTCTAAAAATATCAATAAAAATATTATAAAATCTAAATACATGTAAATATTAAAAATAA
>JAOYND010146922.1:0-10014 GCA_025802135.1 Lagerstroemia fauriei | reverse complement strand
TGAAATTTTCTTTCTCAATTCTAACGTGTTTTGTCGGAAAGTGCAAAGTTCACGATTGGTTCATCTACTTGTATTATATATTTAATGAACGATTTGTTAATCTAAATTAATTAACTAATCATGCGATCAAGATGGCTCCAGAATTATTGCTGATTCCGGCATGTAATTGCTGGGCCCGATAGATTGAAATTCTTCGGATGAGAACAATGACAGACAGCCGCATCCCACAAGCATGTGCCGGACACCATTGATTTTGAAAATTAAAAGCGTGTCAGAACAATATTTATTATCCATATCATACACAACAACAATAATAATAATAATAATAATAATTGTCAGCATTAAGAGGCACAATATTGATTGTGTGTTGGCTAATATGAACATCATGATTCTATCAGATTATGTATGACTTAGTGAGACTATTCAAGATTTTTATTTTTTCACGGAACAAGTAAAGAGGAAACTCTGTTCTAAACATGAGATTAAATGTACATAATAAAGTTTTTATTTGCAAGAAACATTACAACCACAATACCTCAATATAATTTGTTTTCCCTCACACAACAATATCAAATTTTAGCTTGTAATTAAAAACAAAAATTATATTATCGTTGTTTCACTGCCTTGATCCCACATTAGTTATGTAATGAGTAAATCTTGTGGACATATATTGGAGGTCTAGTAATCCCCAAGAGTACTAAAACTAGCACATTTGGGTAATTGATTTGTGGTGTTACATATATTATTAAAGCCTACTTTGTCTACCATATTTAGACCTACGTGCCTCCTCTGTACACAGAAAAAAACCTACTCCGACCAACAATCATGAGGATTGCTAGGCTAATACCACAAGCCCAACTATGAGAAATAGTTTAGACCCTGACCCGAGCGGTATAGAGTTTTTCAAACCCAGTCTAAGAGCCTATTGAAAAAGCTTGTCATGCCCTTGGATATCATACCGGTAGGGCTGGCCACAGGCCGGTTCGAGCCTGGAACCGACCCTGAACCGGCCCAATCAAACCCGGCCCAAATTGGTCAAACTCAAAATTGAGTTTAAACCGGCCCGGAACCTTGAGGAAGCCGATTCTGCCATGCAAATGAACAAGAATCTGAACCTGCCCGAAACCGGTGGTTCCAAATTGTAAATTAAAAATAAATAAAATTTTAAAAATAAGATGAACAGCTCACAAGTTTATTAAGCTTGGATGAAACCAATCTCATTTAAATTTTAAAAATTAATACTTTAAATATTTTATTTATTTCATGTTGATACATGATTGTGTAACTAAATAATGTCAAAGGACTTCCTATTTTATAAGCTCATTGAAAAGCTCATCCCCCTTCTCTTATCGATATGGGACGAATGAAAGTTGCAAAATGACTTCTTCAAAGAGCTTATAAAAGGATCCCTTTTACATTGTTCTAACACAACCAAGCACACATGAAAGTTATGTGATTAAAACTTCTTATTCTCTTAAACTTTTTTATTAAATGAACTGTCTAGATTTTATTAATCTAATCGTTCGCGTATAAACTGAAATTGGATGGCTTTGAACCGGTTGGAAACATGGTTTTCAAATCACAACCGAGCGATTCTGAACCATCCTAAGAGCGGTCCAGTCGGTTCAACTCCTCAATGGAACCGGAATCGGTAGTTTCAAACCGTAATCGACCGTTTATGGAACCGTGCAGTATACTACATACCAGTTAAACAATGACAAAATCTTGGGTATATATGTACATTTACTGATCTCAAGAGTTGCAAAGTTTAAGCAGTTTTGAAAGTTGAGCCAATGATGTGATGATGAAATTTTCATTATAATATTTGCAAAATATCCACTTGGCCCATATGAGACCCAGTCTATTTTCATTTAAAAGTCTAAATTATTAGGAGTTGATACCTAATTCTCGCATAAAGTCAACGGTACTATCTAATCCAATTGATATGGAATTCAATCATCAACACTCATCACCACAGGTAACGTGACATACACTTACTAGTGCCCTTAAACACCTGCTCTCAACAACTGATATTGTGCTGAGTATTTTTCTTCCATATTTGATGAGGGGGTCAACTAACTATGAGGTGGACTTTCTTTAATCCTTAAGATAAATTGGCCACAAGTTGAGCATTTTTCTTTTGATCTTGGGCTTTAACTGACCATGACTTCCAATGCGTTGTGGTGTGATATCTACAAAAAAAACCCACTTTGATAGCATGACAAAGATGAAAGAAGAGAGTTGTATTTGATTGCATAGCTAGTGTAAAATAGAAAGCTCTAGTTTATAAATTGGACCTCATAATCTAATTAAGAAATAAAATTAAGAAAATTAGACAATCCAATCAGAATATACTAGATATTTACCCCGATGAATCTAGACATGAAATGACATATTATACATTAACACCCCCACAAACTCAAGAGGGTGTAGTAGACACCACATGAAGTTTATGAATCAAATTATGAAAACATCTAGGAGGATGAGTCTTTGTGAAAATTTATGCTTGTTGCTCATATGAAGTAATGTACTATAGACGGACCATACTATCGAGAATTTGTCGACTAATCAAGTGAGAATTAGTCTCAATGCGCTTGGTCAGCTCATTAAGAATATCGTTATGGGCAATCTGTAGTGAGATTGATTGTCACACTTAAGTGTGATGGCCTCGGAATGATGAACACCCATGTCTGCCAGCAACCTCCTAAGCCACAAAAGTTTCACAACTGTACCATCCAATATTCTGTATTCAGCTTCAGTATTGGAGTGAGCAACAAAAGTTTGCTTCTTGTCTGTCATGAAGTAAGATAATCTCTAAGATGGAGATGATAGCCAGTAGTGGATTGATGATCAGTGGGATCACTGGTTCAATCAACATAATTGAAAGCATGTGGTCACAAAGCAGAATAAAACGAGAGCTATAGTCCTGAACAATTATGCTTTTCAGGTATTAAAGAATATGAAGGAATGTGCATAGTAAGAAGAGGACTGTGGAATTGCCGAGAACTAACTGACCACATGTATTGCGTAAGTTAAATCGGGACAAATCACAGTGAAATATACCAGTCTTCCAACGAGTTGATGATAAATAGTAGGGTCATGTAGTGGCACAGCTTAAGTTGACGTAAACTTGATGTTATACTCCGATGGTGTAGAAGTAACCTTATTGTCTATAGGACATGCTCGTGACAATAGGTCGGATGCATGCTTGGTCTAACACATATAGTACCCTTCTTTGCTAGGAGTCACCAAAAGCCCTAGAAAATAGCTAAGATGACCTAAATCATTCATCTCATAATGTCTATGTGAATGAGACTTCAACTCATGAAAAAATCTGAAATAGCTCCAGCGAATAATCACATTATCAATGTATAGCGGAAGCATAGTAATGCTAGTATTAGAGGTACGGATGAAAAAGGTAGAATAATGAGGAATTAAGATAAATCTAAGACTAATAATAATTGAACTAAACTTGCTAAATTGTTCCCTAGGAGCTTGCTTTAGTCCATATAATACCGACACAGATGACAAAACTTTCTAGGTTAGACAAAAATCCTGGAGGTGAATCCATATAAATTTTCTCTAAGATATCCCCATTTAGGAAAACATTTCTCACATCCATCCGATATAGATTTGATTGTTTGGCAGCTGCTATTGTCAATAATGTCCATACAGGAATGAGAAAAGGCACTGGAGCAAAAGTCTCCTCATAGTCTACTCCATACTCTTGGATCAGCCCTCGAGCCACAAGTTGAACTTTATACTACTCAACAGAACCATTTGAATGAGTCTTGATCTTATAGATCCATTTACTATCAAATAGACTTTTTAGGAGGCAAGTAATCCAAATCTCATGTATGGCTCTTTTCAAGAGCTAGCAATTCATCAGACATGGCTTGCTAGAGTGAAAACTTCTTTAAAAGAGATGGGCTCATGTATGGTATCAAGAACATGACAACAATAAAAGTCATGAAGGTGTTTAGGTAGTTTTGTAACCCTAGTGGATCATCAAGGTTGAAAAGATTGAATTGAAGGAGCCTCTTCTGGAGTGGCATCATTAGGAGGGCCAAGGTCCCTACAGGAGTAATGACCTCTTACAACTAATAGAGGCTCTGAAAAAATATCTTTGGATGAAGTGGTGAGCAATTGATTAAATTCAAAGGGACTAAGAGGAAGACTGCAATGACTGGTGAACATTTCATTTTTCTTATAAAATGATATGTCTAGATATGAGAAATCTCTTAGGGACAATAACGCCTATAACCCTTCCGCTCTATGCCATAACCTAGAAAATAAGATAACCTAAAACGTGGTTGTAGTTTGTTATGTTCACTAGATTTTAGGAGAACAAAACACACACAACCAAACATTCTACGAGTGCTATCATTGGGAGTTTTACCATATGACGATTCAAAAAGAATTCAATTTTTAAGTGCGGATGAGGATATTCGATTAATATTATATACCGCAGTAAGTGTTGCTTCTCCCCAAAATGACTCTACAAGAAAAGTAGATACCGGTATGGCACAAACAATGTGACCTAATTTGCATTCTACACATGTCATAACCTATGAGTAATAGTACCATTTGGGAATTCATAGGATTCTTTTTTGGCAATGGAATTCATAGGGTTACTCAAGAAACATACTAATTTAGGCTTTTTTCTTGATAGTGCCAATGGTACTATAAGGAACATAAAGATAAAAGCAACAATGAAAGTTTGGATGCTGAGTTGAAGCATTGGGATGAGGAAACCAGTCTGATGAACCCAATACTACTAATACAGACTAGTGAAAAGTTTGATGCTATCATATCCACATATTTGGCTCTCTTTTAGATGTTAAAGCTTGCGTGACCAAATTACTAAAAGTCAACAATACGCTAAACTTAACTTGGTTTAAGAAGGGGTCAGCAATCTCCCACTTCATGCTAAAGCTGGAGAGGTCCTATTGGCATTTGTTCTCCTTGAGCAAAAATCTATTATTCGAGTCTTTTTGAATGGAAAAAACTCACGCTGAGAGAGTTTCACCCCTTAATGTGCCGACTTGACTCGAACTGGATGGGGAAACTTTTTATTGTAATTGACTCTCTTATTTTGGTTAACTGCCTATTAGGGACTCTTCGCGTCGCCTTGGGTATTGTGATAAATTAGGAGTGTGGCACGCAAGTATAAGTATGGAATAAATATTATAGTGGATGAATGCGAGATCATCAAGTACCAAAAACGTTAATTTCACTAAACACTAAACTCGTAATAGTAATCCTAAGCCAAACAAATCAAAATTGAACAAGTAAGAAAACAATTAAAGAAAAAAAATCACAATTGATCGAGCAGTCAATCAATTAGAGTTCCTCAATTTTAAAATTAGAGTTCTTCAATTTTAAAATTTCGTCTAATTCTATTCTTAACTTGATCTACCACAATGCTATTGGTTGATTTTATGTTATTATGCTTATATTACTAAACTTTCTGTAAAATATTCACCTGTGCCTACAAGAGGTTGGGTCTATGTCTAATCCAAAAGTTTAAACCGGTAGGTTGGTGGTATCAACTCTCTTATAAATGAGATTCTTTTCATTATTTATTCAATGTTGGATTTTATTTCTCAATACCTACCCTTGTGTGGTAATATGTTCACACTTAATACATGCCCTTAAATACCAGCCTTTAACAATTGACCTCAAGGCGGGTATTTTTCTTCTATACTCGAGGAAGGAGGACAATTAACCATAAGTCGGATATTTTTCTCTAGTCTTGGGCTTACTGGCCATGAGTTTCACACTCGGGGCTAGCAAGGTGTGACCCGACACGGCTGACCCTAATACCATTAACATAGTCACATCAGCCTGCAAGAGATTAGACCCTAGTCTAACCCAAAAGTTTTCATGTATATTATTTTCCTTGCCCTACCAGTTAATAAGAGCGTAACTTATTTCAAGATACTAACTCACTCTATCTCTAGGCAATTAGTATGAGGAAATTCAATAAGTTCCAAATCTAATTGGATACCCAGGGTGATTGGTGAATCTCTCGATACTCCTCACAAATATTATCCACCTCTCGGAGTAAGTTATCCTAGGCTATACTAATTCTGGCGTGATCCCGAATTCCCCTTTGGAATTTATTGTTCTCTCTTAATCATCCTAATCAGTAGTCAGTCAGTCAAATAGAAAGCATGGAGTTAGTATAAATAATATCGAATTAAAATTCAATCAACCAAATAACATAAGGAATAGACTCGAATTCAAGAAATCAACTATAATCTATTGACCCCCTTCAGGAAATGGGTGATCCAAGGATCAAATCCCAGGTTGGGAAGGTCGACGAGATTTTTCTCAGGGATCCCGGCCCGACCGCAGATTAGTCTCGAGGTGCGCTTCGGCTAGTCCGGGGGCGTGGTGCAAACCAAAAAAAAAAAGGGAGTTTAGTTCGTACTCGAATTAAACATTAAACTTGAATCAAGGAAGATGACAGAGAATTCAAAACAAGAGAAAAGAAAGTTAATGGAGAAAACTTAATCGTGTTGATCTCTTGATGTCGCCATCATCGCTCCTTCTTCTTCTTGCTCGAACCTCATGCTCTTCCTTGACTGATGAAAACCATAATTGAAGTCTTCTGTTCATGTTCATGTCTTCTCTTGATACTACAGGATGCCTCCTTAAATAAGGAAAGCTGCTACAACCTTCAAGGATTCACGAAATATTCCTAATATATTCAAGATATCTTTCTTCTTCCAATCTTTCTCACAATATTTTTTTTTTTTTTGGCAGTAGGTCTTCTAATCTGTGCCGCAAATAACTGAAAAAACCTAGGACTGTGTGAAGGGGCCTTTCGGAACAAAATCAGGCCGAGATGGAAGCTCGAAGATTTCACGAAACCAAGCAGCTGTGGTTGGCCTTCCCATCGTGTTTTCCTTGTATCTAACATTAGAAAATTAGGAGTGTATGTATTGACATCTGTGAAATTTCCACCCGGCTCACAAGAGATTGGGCTCATATCTATCCCAAAATCTCAAGCTGATAGGATGGTGGTACCCACTCTCTTATAAACCAAGTTTCAACTTATCAATTTTCTGATGTGAGATTTATATCTCAACACTCGCCCTCACGTGGCAACGTGTTCACACTTGACACGTGCCTTTAAACACCCGCCCTCAACAACTGACCTCGAGCCGGCCATGTTTCTTCCGTACTCGGGCGAGGGGGTACAATTGACCACGAGCAGGGCATTTTTCTTCCGGTCTCGGGCTTAATGGGCCATGAGTTGCACACTCGGGCCTGGCGTGGTGTGAGCCCACACGGTTGGCTCTGATACCATGTGAAATTTCCACCCGGCCCACAAGAGATTGAGCCAATGTCCATCCCAAAAGCTCAAGCTGATAGGATGGTGCCCGCTCTCTTATAAACCAGGTTTCAACTTATCAATTTTCTGATGTGGGATTTATATCTCAACAACATCAAAGAACTCCTTTCCCTTTCTGATCAGTGTAAGTTTGAATGAATTTGTTGAAACTGTAATGGAGAATGGAGAAGTTCACCAAGAAATTGTCCATTTTGAGCCATACAGATGATGCATAAGTTGTACGGGTGTTGAGCTAAAGCAATGCCAATATGGTCTATAATCGTGCAGCTCATGTCGTCTACGGCTGTATAATTATAAATATTTCAGCCTTTCGGATCCAACTAGGATGCCATATTCTCCCATGCTTGAGCACACATTGCTCGGTGAAAAATTAGCATGTGGTATATTGGCTTTCGATGTTATTGTCGAGCTTCAGCCATACAACTGAAGCTCGTGCTATACTACTACGGATGAGATCTTTTAGACCTAGTCATTCCGTCATACATTCGACCCTAGGAGTATTATGTGTGATAGGGGCCCAGATGATAGGTTCAGTAAAATGCAATAGAGTTCCCGTCTAATCGAAGAAGGTTACCAACAGTTACCCCTCTCTAATGACCGAAAAAAATCTTAAGTGATCTTACCTCACAGTGACGTGGTTATGGAGAACTAATTAAATTACTCTGATCAGAAATAATTAAGACAACTGCTCTGGTGATTACTGCCAGTTTGTTCGTTTGTCACAATTTAATTGATTTTTTTTACGACACGTGATAAGGTAGGATCGTTTAAGAATTTCTCCCGATAACCATTGTTAGTTTGATAATATTTATTTTTCAGCACAATTTTAGCTTAGATTAAGGCTTAATCATTGGAATTTGAGTAATTCTCATCTCTTTTAAAGGTTTTCTCGCATTTGCTGGATTTCGAGTCATGATTAAGAATTCGATGGATTCCAAGATTTGTATGTTTATCTTGATACTTTTTCCGGGTTTCTCTTGGCGTGGGAAATATCGGGGAGCCAGATGTCACTGAATGAGAAAGATGTGAATGAATAAAACACGGTTTCATCGAACTAAATAGGAATTTTCTCAGGTTTTGAAGAAAGAATGCAAATTATATATCAACGGAAAGCTTATTAAGTTGGGAATAAAATGCATTAAATGGATTACAAATCATAATTGAAATGAAGAATTTATAACCAAAGAAAGAAAGTCACATACAGCCGGAAGAGCAACTGCAGCTGCAAGCAATTGAGCTGAAAATTGAAGATCAGCCATGGCTAAGGATCACTGTGTTGAAATTCAACGGGAAGTCGCGACCGTTAGGGGTTGAGCTGAGAAATCGTCTCGGTTTGGTCTGAATTTGTCGGGGGTACTATTTCATTCGCATTCTAAGGTATTTTTAAATATTTGAAGACTCGGACTAAGAGGTAATGAGTAGAAAATACAAAAAAGATATTTCACAGTAGATTCGATAAATGAAGACAAATTGAAGATTTCATATACATATCGAGAAAATCTCCGAGATTAAAGGCCATCACCTCTATTTAAACAAGCACTCTTCAATTGCAGACACTAGAATGATGACTTCACTCATGACTGGCTTTGTAGCCAGCAATGAAATTGACGAACAAATTAATAATGAGCGTAATAGACATGAAAATGAATTGATGAGAAATTAAATTATTTAGTATCATTTATTTTGTAGTAAGGAATGCATTGTAAGCTGACAACATATGGTAGACCAGGTCCATGGTTCGACTCTCCCAGGGGGCCGGTATCTAGGGTTTAATAACGGGCCCCAGGCCGTATAATATACCATCCGGTGGATTAGTAAATTGTTACGATGTCGGACCATCGATACAAAAAAAGGAATGCATTGTACGGGTATAATGAGAAATAGAAATAAATGAAATAGAATACTAAAAATGTCCTTTGGCATATCTACTACTTTAAATAAATCCAAAACAGTTGTGGTCTAATTTTTAAGTTTGAAAAAACCCTCAATCAAATTTAGTTTTCATCAATTTCACAATCTCACTAGACTTATCAGTTTTATTAATTCATCATATACACTTAACTATTTTCACGATTCTCTCAATTGTTTCCCACAATTCTCTTAACCATACAACCTCCTTTCATTCTTTTAAAATTCTCCAACTCCTATTCGCAACTTGCACAAAAAATCTACTTTATTCACTAGAAACTCTCCCAATTCTCCGATTCTATTTCATTTTTATTTGATTTCAAATGTTTTTCTTAAATCTATTCTAACCTTAAATTCTATTCCCTTAATCAACTATATATTTCTTTGATCAACTTAAATTTGTATAGTAAAACGAATAATTGATGATTTTGTACGTAGCATGAGTCACCATCTAGCTTTTATATAAAACAAAGACATATATTTATTACGAGATATGGTTGTAACTGAAAGTTAAAAGTAAAAGAAATTAAATCAATTTTAAGATCTGGTTTTCAAAATTTAAGTTTAATTTTGTATAATCTTAAGAATATAAAAAATTCTAATTATATGAAAATTTCAATATTTATATAAGAATTTTAAAAAAGTTTTATATAATTTTTATAATAATTTTTTCATATTTTGTAAAAATAAATAAATTATATAAATAGAAATTAATATGAAAATAAATTATTGGGCAAAGTTGA
>JAOYND010146813.1:0-10015 GCA_025802135.1 Lagerstroemia fauriei | reverse complement strand
TCGATTAACATATAAAGATAGACACGAGTTTAAGAAATCAAAAAGACTTCCAATGCTCGTCCTAGGAAGTTATGGTTTACTTTATGATCGAATTAAAAAAAGCAACTCCAAGTATGAATTTAATACATTACGAACCGAAATAAGAGAAGAATGGAATAGAAAACTCTTGATTGATCTGAGCCAATCTCTCGATTTGTGAAGCACGTCGGCCTTCTTCCTTCTTGAATGTAAGTCTTGGATTACTTGCAGCAAATATGATGCAAAACGAAAGTAAGGCATATGTTAGAAGTGCTACTTGATAGAGTATTTATTTAGATAGAAAATATAGAGAGTATTTTCATCTAAATATTCACACAGTATATTTTATCTCATAGAAGATCTTCAGCAAATATACTTTTTCTGTGGAGTACATCGAATAATATTCTACTCCTTGGACGTCCTAATATGTCAGAGAAACTTCATATTGAGCTTCAGGGCCTTTTGGAAACCAAATGTTCTGAGAAAATCTTGAAATCCAAGTGTGGGGTCGCGACCAATATATTCTTCCTCTTGACATAAGGGGTCGAGAACCCTTCTTGCTTTCTATGTTTTTTAGCTTCTGTTGAGTCAAGAAAAAACTCATAAGTACTAACATTCTAGGAAGAAAACTTAAAATTCATTCAACATACCAAATTAAACTTGATTAAACTCAACTAGGCAAAATCATTCAAACATGCATAAAAATCACATGGAACTTGATGAACTAATTTAAATATAGGCCAAAAAAGTACGTTTAAATCAGTATTTTTATATAATTAACACTTATAATTGTGATAAGGTATATATAAATGGCTGGAATATAGATTGTAAGGATATGATGCAAGAGAATTATCAACAATAAAACAAAACGAAAGAAGAACATGAAATTTACAAATGAGGAGATAAGAAACAAAATCAAGGATTGTGTGAACATAATTTCCTTAAAACATGCTCTCTTTCCCATTCTTGTTAGCAATAACATTGGACGTCTATCTCTTAAGATAAAATACTTAGTAGTAGTGAAGTCATGTGTTTATATGTCATTGAAGGCACTCATTCATTGCACACTGAACAAATAACTCTTCAATTGTAACGTCACATAATCAACTATGACAAAATTCGAGCTTAACACAAATAGTTGTTTGCTCACCTACATCATTGCATAGTTAACTATGTCAACTGAAGGATTTGTCATTAATCATTATATAGTGTTATTTCATCACTATATAATCGTCTATGTTAATATTTGAATATGATACACAATAGACTATATCAATATAGGTATTTCTTGAAAAAAATTCTCATTCATCCTCTCAATATAGTATTTTTCAACAATCACCCACATCAAAGATAAATATTCTATTTTCACTTTGGTGATAATGTTAAGTAAATAAAATCTACATAGGATAGGTTGGTGCCTCCACCTTTGAGCCTTACAAAGTGAAAATATAATTATTTTACTATTTGTTTAATAGACAATATATCCTTGAAATATCCAGCTCTATTATATGAAGGAGCATATATGTTTGTATAGGAGTCAAATAAACATTTGTTATTTATTATAGGTATGTTTATTTTGGCCTTGAATATCAACTGATTTTGTGAGAGTTTTTAGAGAATCAAGTCCACAAGAAACTTTTTTTTAAAACAGTCACTTTTCTCTCTCATATAAGAGGTTATTTTAAGATAGAATATTCTATTTACTCTAGCTAAGTATCATTAGATCCATATATTGCTATTATTTTGTTTTTAATAGTGTAGCTATCTTAATCCTTTTAATTACTATTCCATATAAGAATGGTCGGAGTATTAAGGGATGACTCCCCATAATGATTACAATTTCTATACCTCAATTGTCCATTTGAACTTAGATATTATAATCTTCAATCAGCTGGGTTGGATTTTCTATTGCAAAAACTCATGCTTAAATGACTTTAATTTCAATCCTTTTGACAAGTTATCCAAAACAATCCTCTTTTTAATCCTTTGGTTAGTGAATATATAATATTATCTTTTAACTTTATATAGTAAATGGAGATATTTCCATTAGAGAGTGGTTGTTTAATTGTATTATATATACACAACATATAACTCTAGACTAACCATTATACATAAAACTCTATTCTCTTCAAATTGTTCATTTACTATTATAATGACTACAAATTAGTGACATGTAATTTCGCGTTTTGGAACATCCTCAAAAAATAGCGTAATCGTTCAAATTCCTTCCCACTATCCAAAGCAGTAAGTTTGGAGTCCATCATGAATTTGGCTATAATAATTTGTTTTGAGGATTCTCATAGCATAGTTGCTCTTTAGTGTGTGAACACATATCCACTGGTAGAATTTGTTTCGAGGATTTTTATAATAAATTTGCTCTTTATTTGATATTTTATGATTTTCATTCCTCAAATCACGTTGGCAAATCCAATATCTTTCATGTCGAATTTCGAATTTAACATATTCTTGATAGATTTAATCATTTTGTCGTCACTACCAACAATGGGCATGTCAATGAAGATATAAAATAAGCTAGTCATTTCCTACCTCTTAACGTATACATGTTTTTGTCATTCTTTGATTTTAAATCCATTGAAAATTACTGCATTGTTAGATTTCTACCATTTTACGATTTTTTTAAATTGTATACTGATTTCACAAAACATTCGTTTCTTTTTCTAGAACTATGAAATCTTTTTATTGTTTCATGTCCATTTCCTCATCTATATCGCCATTTAAGAAAATTATTCTCACATATTTGTGAACTTCAAAATTTTGACAATACTACAATTGCAAGTAATGGAGTTTATTCTTGTCACAGGAGAATAAATATCAAAATAATCTAAACTTTCTTATTGGTTGTATCATTTGACACATGCCTAACATTATACTTATCAGTGGAACATTTTATTTTGTTTTCTTTTTAAAAATCCATTTGAATCTAAAAAGCATACAACCAAGGTGAAGATCCCCTAACTTACAAGTGCGCTTATATAAGATAGAACCAATATCACTTTGTATTATAATTTCTTTCCCTAGAGATCCTTAGAAGAACTCACAGAATTTGCATAAGTTAGTAGTTCATTTTCCAACAAGTGAGAAAATCATTTAATAATTGATTTTTCACTCTTGTTCTTTTGTCATGTCGCAATTATATTGCATGATTAAGATCTTGACTATACTGATCCTTATCATAATTCCTTTCATTCTTTGCGTCAGTTGTTCATTTGAGTAACTTGATTCCTTATTGGATCTATAAGAAAATGCATCTTCAGAAAATAATGCATTCCTAAATTATATTATCATGTTCTTGTTTATATTTGATATACTTGATTCACACACAAGAAACCGATTTGCGCTACTACTAGGCGCATAACTAATAAAGATATATTCCACTGTTCTTTGACCTATATTTGCTTTATTCGGCATTGGAACAATTACTTTTGCAAGACACTCTTAAACTCATAAGTATTTGTAGGACGGTCTCCTAACTTTCCATAACTCATATTGGATTTTTCTTTTCTTTTTCTTTCAAATTACCTTTACACTCAGCAACAATATTTGATCGAGGTGAATAAGATGAAATTACCTAATATATAATTTTGTATTTTGTATAGAACTCACCAATTGATATTACATAATCGTCACCTTTATCACTTCTCATTCTTTTAATATTTCTATAAAGTTGATTTTAGTTAATAATTAGGGATAATTATATCGGCAGTGCAAAACCTTTTGAAAATGTTTCATGTTAGTACAAAACCTTTTTTTGTTGCATTTCGGTACAAAACCTTTCAAAGTGTGCCACTTTGGTATGTTTCGTCAACTTTTCACTAACGATATCAGTATGTATTCTTGTTTGACGTCCATGTCAGATTGCTGAGTCCGCCAAAGTTGACGGAATGTACTAAAGTAACACACTTTTGAAAGGTTTTGTATCAAAATGCGACAAAAAAAAGGTTTTGTACTAATATGAAATATTTCGAAAAGGTTATGTACCGCTAGTGTAATTATCCCTAATAATTATAGAGTGCGAATTTCTCCAAACCTTCATCTTTGCTCTTTAGCAAATACACATACAAGTATTTGGTCCCACTGCTGATAAAGGAGATCAAATATTTGTCATCACCTTTTTGTACGAATCTCAAATATCAAACATCATTGTGAACAAATTCAAGGGCTTTTTTGTTTCTTTCAATCATTTAAAACTATGACTCAAATTTTATATTTGTGTTCAGAATCAATTCTGAATATGGATGTATGTTATGGATTAATTAATATTTTGAATGCATGATAATTAAACCGTCCAAGTTGGTCATGCCACAAATTGGAAGACTCAAGTAAATAAATAGAAGATTTATCACATTTATTAATAGTCATGATATTGAGCTTAAAAATCATCAAATACTTATCATTTCCCACAAACATCCTAAAGTTTGACCAATCACTTTATTTGACTTGAACACCATATTAATCAATAATGAACATGACACAAGGTTCTTACATATTTCTAGCACATATAGCACATTGCTTAAAGCCAGCACTTACTTAGAAGTCATCTTTAGGACCACATTCCCTTGTCCTTCAACAATGAAAGATGATGAGTTTTTCTTGAAATTTCTCTTCGTTGACATGTTCAATAGTAAAGAATATATCCTTGTTTGAGCACATAAGCTTAGTGTCACCGGTATCAATCCACCACTCATCTAGATTTCACTCCACTAGGTTTACTAGGAAACAACTACTGAACGACTTATGTTTGATACATCTTCGTTAATGTCATCTATCACATGTGCCTTGTGACTCTTCTTTTTTAGAAGTTCAAAATCAGCAAATTTGTGATTTTTCTTGTAATAATTGAGGCAATAGAAACATTGATCGCCTTTTGTCAAAATCACTATTATTTTCTTTAATGCAAAAATAATAACGATTTTTTCTAAAATATTTTTTCTTTTTAATATTTCATCAGTTAGATTAAAAATATTTTGACATAAACCAAAAGATAATCAATTATTTATTATTACGTTTACGAGAAAAATCAACACCTTGCCCAGTAGATCAAATATTTATTATTATAACAAGGCCCAACTTACTCAACTAACTTGATGGACTATGGATGTGTGGACCGGTCTAACAAATTTGCATCACATTTGTAGCAAAATTATTTGCCATAAAATGGAAAAACAATTGGCCCTACTTCGTAGATACAAATTTGTGATGCACTTATTTACATCAATATTGGTTTGTCAATTTTGCTACAATGTTATCAATTATGTTGTGAATTGAGATGTAATGAAAACTACAATTTCCAAAATTTCATACCAAAACCCAAGGATCTCTTTGATATAATTTAAAATTCCTACAATATGAGTTTCAAAGTTACCTACAAATACTTCGGATCATTTTTGTGTTGAAATCTTTCGATTTGATGGTGTCCCACAACATCCAAGCACCCTGGGCATCATGAACCGCTCTCGATTGAACCTTTCGGTTAAATGTATCCATTGATACCAGGGCATTTTGAAAACTCCAATCACAAAATTCTTAGTAAATACTCTAAACTAATGATATTTCTCAGAGCCGGTACGATTTGAAAGCATCCATTATGTAACTCTCAGTGTCGATTCTTTGATTAGACACACGTGCATGTCCTCCAGAACATTTGCACTAGATTTTTTCATAACGATCGAGAAAACACTTCTATTGGAATTGGCCACACAAAAAAATCATTGTGCTTATATATTTCTCTACTCAACTGGACTCTCAACAATGAGAAGATAAAAGTTTGCTCCTAGATATTTTTCTTTCTTTCTACTTTTCTTTTGTTATTTGTTTTATAAATATATACATAAAACCAATAAACCTCAATCTACAAAAATCTTGTGATATGCAAGCATAACTCCATATATTTGACAGAATTCCATTAGATAACTTTCATGTACATGTAACCGAAAATATTTTAATCGGACTTTCAAAAATCCAATTTGACTTATATAATCAAGATTATGTATTGATCAAATTCCCACAAATTCAATCAAATATTTAACTTTATAATATTCTTATCAAATAAGGTATGTGACCATTATGACCCATTTGTCGCTTGTAAAAAAACATGAAACAAAATTTAATCTACTTAATTTTTGTTCCAAATCAATACTTAGTAGAGCACATATGATATTCTCTCTCCTTGTCAACTAATCCGGTATTGATTACATTCACATTCATAAAAGTCTCATTGGGTCTAGAATAAGCTACACATGTCTTAGAAAGTAATGTTAAGGAATATAACAAAATAACAACGTGAACATTCGGAGGTGCTATAGTGATACTAGGTTTAAGGATTACTTATGCCTACTATCACCTAAGGCATTGGCTATTAACATTTACATAAGAATTCATTAGGCACTCATTTGGCAAGTCAATTTAGTGAATCCATTTTTAATGAGCACATATACTGTTATTTTAATGAATCATCATAAGTAACTATAAGATCAATTATCTTCTATTATAGACTATGCAACAAGTGTACGAGTCTTATCGGGTCACTACCTTTCTTGTTTAAACTCCAATTCACGAATCATTTAAGCCATTGTAATTCTAATTCGATCACAATTTATTTGACGTAATAATTATACATATTTAATGAATTTTTATATTTAAAATATCATTATAACTTAAAATCAGTAATAAATAGTACTTAAATATATTGCATACATATTAAAAAGTACACATTTGATTATGATAAAAAATTATATAAAAGATAATCATGAAGGTTCTTTGAATGTGATTATTTTATGACTATTAAACATACGAAAATATCAAAGTACTTCCATATTATAAAGATAAAAAAATAAATAATAAACAGGTTCCAATAGAGTATCTGGAACTCTTGGTATCTTATAGGTTTAGGGTAGGTCCAATTTTAATGTTTAACAGGGTAGGATCTGCATCTAAAATTCAGGAGCCAGTCTTATATAAGGTAGGGTCTGAGAATCTTGAAAAAGTACAGGGTACTCGGAGTTGAACACACAGTGATACAATTAGTACTTCTAGTGAATGGGTTTCATCATAATAAAGTAAATATGCAATACATGATGAATAATAAATGTCTCAAATATTTATTCATGAAATGAATATTATTTGAAATAATACCAATCACGTCCATATCGGATTGACTAGCACTCTAACAAACAAGTTAGCAATAAAACTCAATATATCCCTATAGAGTAGAAATAAAGTTCTATAGCTTCTACCGCTAAATCAATAGTTCTTATACTACAATCAGATACTATATTTCGCAGAAAATCACAAAGCTACATTTGCATGAAAGTTTAAAATTGTCCACAAAATAAGAGATAATCCCACAATGAATTTTAATTAAGTAAACTCGACAATGCCTTTTAATTGATTATCGTAGCACCTAAGCACAAAAGTTGCCAAATATGAACCACATTATGAAATTATGATTGAATTCCAATTTCCAATCTCTAACAAGGTCAATGAGTTTTTTTTTTAAATTTTTTGCAGGCATACTTTAAGTTCACCATTGAGAATGATGATGATGAGAAATTATTGTAAATGAAGATGAAGAATACGGTTTTGTTTTATTGTCTTCTTTTACTCACCTGAATTAATCCAATACTTCCAAAATCAGGTGATTCACAAACCGATAATGAATCCGTAGTTCATTGGTTAGGACCACTTTTTTTTTTCCATTGTGGAGATATTAGAAATATTTGTTCATTGAATTTGTTGGCTTGAGAGATCGTGCAACGAGAATGGTGTATGTGTGTGTGTGTGTATATATATATATATATATTATGAGATTGAGCTTTGGTTGGTTGACTTTCAACTTATCAGCAATAAAATAGCAAAGAGTGGAAAAACCCTTTGTGCCACGTCATAATTGAAGTTTATAGATGTATACATTAATTGTAGGGTTAATTACCTTAAAAAACCCAAAATTTGGTCAAAATTTCAGTTTTATCTCGAGTTTTATTTTGCAACATAACAATATACATTGTTTGATTTTGTATCAGAAATATCTCACCGTTAGTTTTCCATAACATTTTTCATGTAATTCCTGATATGGATCCCACAATCTTCCATAACATCGTCTGTATGGATCCCGCAATCTTCCATGTCATTGTCCTCCTACTCTTCGTAAATGAAATAAAAGCCTAGTTTTAATTAAAATCTCAATTTTTTCCCAAGTTTTACCCATACGATCACAGTTGGAACTTGAATATCTCGATTTTGTATTTTTTTCTCGGGATACAAAATAGAGTTATTTTTGCAAAATAACAAAAGACCTAAGAGCATCACACCCCCAGACCCACAAAACTGCCAACCTATCATACATGGGTATGTATGTATATTATTTTATTAATAAGTAAAGTGCTGTCCCTTTTTTTAATGAAATAAACTCCCGTTTTATCAAAACGGTAAGAGCGACACACATTAATGTGGAAAATTCAAACCGGCCAATTTAAGCCTTCATGCATATTTGGCCGAATCTGATTCCGCAACCAAACGAGAATATTTGTGTATTGGATTCCTATCAATCCAATCAAATACATAGTTCCGTTGTAACCATATCAAATAAGGAGTGTGATTGTCACGAGATTGTTTTGCGCTAACGAAATTCAACAACCTGATCCAAAATCTAAATCTATTCGATTTTGGTTATGATATAACCTATATTGTATGTAATCCATTGGGTTTCATACTAAGCGGACAGCGAGCCTATTAAAATTATATTTTAATTAATTTAATTAAACTCTTTAATAGGATAAATCGATTAACTCTTAATCCAATAGGCTCACAAGTCAATATTGATGTCTAGCAACGTATCATGACTACCCAGATAGTGAGGATTTCAATTCTAAAGGATCAAATACCTTTCAGTGATCAGTTACTATGTACTTAAATCCTTCGATCATACATTGTTCCGGATAAGTTAGGGTATGGATAAAATGTCAAACTCAATACTTATTCATATGTTTCCAATTCTCAAGTATTTGACTCAATTATGAAATATAGAAAACTCCTTTCCAATTTTCACTCAACTTTGGTTGGAGATTTCCCAAGTCAATACTAAGTAAAGTACATGGGACATTCTCTCCTACTATTAAGAGTAATTAATCCCTTATTAATTTACTCACAACCTCTATAAAAGTCCCATTAAGTCCAAAATACCCTACACGTCTCATAGAGTCCTGTTAAGGAATAGACCAAAACCACGATTTAACAATTATAAGATGCTATGATAATATTAGGTATAAGAATTATTTATAGCTACTATCACCTGAGGATTAGTTCATTGACTTTTATTTTAGAATCCATTAGGCTTTTCTCTAGCGAGTCAGTTCGGTGAACTCATTCATTATGACCACATATACTCTTACATTAGTGACTCTTCATAAGTATATGTTAGATCAATTACCATCTACTTTAGAGCATCTAACAAGTATACTAGTTTTACTGGGTCACTAACTCCTACCAAGTAATCTTGTGACTAGGAACATGTCTAAATTAAGGTTTTTGAGATTCTAGGTTTCACTGATATGATACCTTCATAAAATCAACCTTAATTTATGAGTTTAATCACAATCAATATAAAATAAGCAATATATGATGAATCATAAGTGTCTCAATTTTGTTTCATGAATAAAGATAACTCTAATTATATCACATATAATCGGATTTAGTGCACAATTCCTAAAAGCAAGTGTAAGCTATACTACCACGTGACTGCAGGTGTTGAGGAATAAAATCCCATATTGAAAAGATCATAAAAAAATTCTGATTTCTAAGAGAATTGAGTATCACCACTTAACAACTTAGATTTTTGGATAAAAACAGACTCAATTTCTTACAATTTTAATGGATTTTCACATGCGACAATCCATACGCTAGTCGATATCCCCATTTATTTAAGTAATTTCACATTGCAACCAAATAAATTGTTGTAAGGGAGAAAAAGGGAAATATGATA
>JAOYND010146703.1:0-31146 GCA_025802135.1 Lagerstroemia fauriei | reverse complement strand
GTGGAGGGCTCGAACAGTCTTCTCGGCAGGGCAGGGCTCCTTCTCGGCTCCTTCAAGGCAGTGGCGACGCTGGTCCGGCTCGGTGGCGCTGCTCCGGCTCGCTGGCGCTGCTCCGGCTCCTTCTCGGCAGTGGCGCTGCTCTCGGCTCCTTCAAGGCAGATTACTTAGCAGAAACCCTAACTGATGAAGAACGGCAGAAAGTGTGGGGGAAAGGCTGGGGAAACAGTTAGGTAGCGGGACGTGAAGAAAACGCCAGAAAACCTGGCGTTTCATTTTACGTAAAAACGCTACGTTCGACGTTCGAGTCGGAAATATAGGTTGTACACAAAACGCCACAAAACTTGGCGTTTTTATTCCGATTAAAACAAATTACAAATCTTCTACAGTGCCGATTTTTGATCTATACAAAACGCCCTGTAAGTTGGCGTTTTTACCCGGACTAAAACGCCACATAACTTGGCGTTTCCACCTAGATCTAAAACGCCCACTCTTTTAGCGTTTTAGAAACGGTAATTCCATCAATACTTTTGAAAGTGCCGTTTTTTACGAATTTGTTTGCAAACGAACGGTAGATTCGCTCAAGGCTCATTCTTTTCAGTCCAGCTGAGCCCCTGGTCTGTCAAAACATGTTTTGGACATCTAGGATGGATTAACTGATTTGTCTAAGCGTCGGTTTAATGGATTAACTTAGTTTAGGCATCTTACATGCAAATACATCACTCGAGACATTCAGCATATTAGTCATTCATCTTAGGTTGTGCATACTAAGCCATCATTTGAGGCATTTTGCCCACGTGCCCCTCATTTTGGAATTAAGTCTCTCAAGCGATCTGATTACATGTGCCTGATTCAGGTGGCGTTTGGGAACTTACATGTATTTGAGCGAACAATTGTAATGGAATGGGTAGAGTGAGAGGGAGATGATGAATCCATGTAATTAAAATATAGTGGAACCCTTTACTTTTCCGCACTTAGATTAAGACGTGTAGTATCATGATAGGGTACGCATATTGATCGCTATTCTTCGTTCTGGACCTACGATTTGCCCTTCGATCAGGTAAACAATTGGATGAATTAAAACGTGCAAGCAAACAAATAACCTAGACATAGGGATAGGTACCGATATCGGACGTGTCCACTAGCTTGCGAGCTTTTCGAGCGTAACAAGACCCCCGAATCTAAACTCTAGTTCAAGACCGACAAATAAAGAGCATAAGTGGTTAGTATCACGCTCCCTTAGGTAAATAATAGGTTTCTAATCGACTTTAGGACTAGTCCTTAAATAGTTAGTGGTGACTCCAAAAATCCAAACACGATCAAAGTCCCAAGTTAGGCCTTGTGCGTGCCTACAGACTCTAGAGCTAACCTCAGGTCAGAGCGATTCTCAGGTCCGACACAACGAACTTGTTATGTATTACTAAATATTTATCAAATTTTTTTCTCTCCATTGTAGCTGATGAACGAGTAAATATTTAGTGTATAATATATAATAAGTTCATTGTATAAATCACTATTCAATTCTTGACATATATAAAGACTCTCGAAAAAATGAAAACCTTACATGTATCAAAATCTGAGAGAAATTTACATAATGAACTCGTTATATATTTACACGCTGAATATTTATCAAATTTTCCTTCTGCCCTTGACGGCAACTTCATTGATAAATATTAAATGTGTAATACATAACGAGCACGTTGTGTAAATACCTCTCAGAATTCGACACATGTAAAAGTTTCATTATTTTTTAGAGTCAATTTTTCATATATCAAGATCTGAACGGTGATTTACATAATAAACTCTATGTATTATACACTAAATATTTAATCGTTCATCAGCTTTGGAGAAAGCTGTGGTCAAGGATAGAAAGAAAAGGCAGTACATCACACGAAAAACCTACTATCTATCCTATAGATTGCATATAGAAACTGCGATC
This sequence comes from Lagerstroemia fauriei, assembly GCA_025802135.1. Taxonomy (NCBI): domain Eukaryota; kingdom Viridiplantae; phylum Streptophyta; class Magnoliopsida; order Myrtales; family Lythraceae; genus Lagerstroemia; species Lagerstroemia fauriei. Next base: position 29,210 of record JAOYND010146703.1, on the reverse strand, counting down.
TATCACTTCAAGTAAATCGCAAATTTAAGAAGCGATCTAGCAATGGTATGCTAGGAATTAATTTTTAAGGTACGGTATTTTAACAATTACTTTTCAAAATAGCGATATTTTTCCACAAAGCTCATACTACGAGCCTTCTAAATAGAATATTGTAGTTCATAGATAGTTTTCTTGGATACTCAATAATCCTCCTCATTGTATGAAATTCGTTCGAGATGTGAGGTAAACACCAAAATCAAGATATATAAAATCCATTACAACAAATGATAATAAATCATTAGTTAAAATTGATAGCAAATTCAAGAATTAAAAAACTTTGAAAATGGAATTGTGGGCAAGACGTTTTTAAGAAACTTTCTTGTGAATAGGTATTTCCCTACAATTTTACAGCAGCGTAGCTTTAGCAGAAATATCCAATCTTGGATACAATGCCCACGAGAAGAATCCTGGAGACAAACATGAAATTCCCTTCACTAAAATCACAACTTGAAAAAATAAAAATACATAAAGAAATATAGAAGAATGTAAGAGAAAAGGGAAATTGAAAGTATGTATGTATGTATGCAACTCAATCACATCTCCTCTTACACGTCACTCATAATATATAGAAGTAGAAATGTTGCAATTAAATAGTAACAACTATTTGAAAAGTCACGATTGAAAGATCATATCTCTTAATTCAAGTTTAATTTTCTCTCCAAATATTTCTATTCGGCAATTTACCATTGCCTTTCATCCGTTTCTCTCCATTTTATTATTGAAATTTTATTTTATTTTTGGGCTAAAAATTTATGTAGCATCAATAAAATGTGCTTTAACAACTAATACCATATTATACTAGTTTTAAAAAGAGTTATTTGTCTAAAAATTCACGAACAATTACAGAACTCTTTAATCTATCACGAACTATTTTTTCTCAGAAAATCACAAACTATGTCTGTTTTACCTCCTAATCTAACACGCCGTTAATTTTGTGAATTGTGCAAACGGAGTCTGATGTGTCATATCACTTGGCATCCATCCAGTCCTAAGAAATTAGGGTAAATGACACTGTAATACACGAACTTTGCCCCAATTCCCAATTCTACCACGAATTTCAATTTTTTATTGAAATGATCACGGACTTTCAAATTTTTTCCACTTCTACGATCTATCCAATTTTTCGTCACGTTGTTTATGGCAGTTAAAAGTGATGAATTGACAAATTTGTCCTTCTTCAAACTACAGATAAATGACTATTTAATACACGAACTTTGCACGATTTCCCAATTCTACCGCGAATTTTTGATTTTGATTACAATAGTTAGGATTTGACAATTTTTCAAGTTAGGTTGGAATTGACTATTCGGATTTTCAATTTTCATTTACACATCTAATTGCAACAAGATAAATTGTGGAGTTTTGAAAAAATAATGGCAATTGCGTAATTTCGTAATTGCAATGATCAAATATTTACAAGGATGAAATATTCATAAGGAAGTGCAGCCGAATGAGCAGTCACTGTTTGGTCAGATTGTGCTCACGACAGCCTCTACTATCGGTTGCATACTGGACGGGACATGTCGGGCTAAGTTTAGCATCAATGGGAAACGTGCTTGGGCTAGAAAGTATATACCGAAACGCTCGAGATCGCAGCAAGCAACTGCTAATGATCTTAAGAACAATTTCCTTACATCGTCTGAAAACATCCTTCGATCAGATTGTGTTCACGACAGCCTCTACTATCAGTTGCATACTAGACGGGACATGTCGGGCTAAGTTTACCATCGATGGGAAACATGCTTAGGCTAGAAAGTATATACCGAAACACTCGAGATCGCAGCAAGCAACTGCTGAAGATCTGCAAGAACAATTTCCTTGCATCGTGTGAAAATAGCCTTTAATCAGTGAATATTTCATCCTTACCGTTACGAAATTGACAATTCGTCACTTTTAACAATTTCCTTGTGAATATTTCATCATTGCTCTTACAAAATTACTCAATTGCCATTATTTTTTTCAAAACTCCCCTAATTTGTCTTGTTGCAATTAGAGATGTAAATGAAAATTGAAAATCCGAATAATTAATTCTAACCAAACTTGAAAAATTGCCCCAGAAACTCAGGCGTGGACCTAGAAAAACTAGCCAGAGCCTGAGACCAGCCACGATTCTATTAAAAAATAGGATATTATATATAACTTTATTTAATTTTGATTATTTTAGACCTACTAGATTTTTCTTGGTCAAAATTTTCAAATCCTAACCATTATAATCAAAAGCGAAAATTCGTGGTAGAATTGGGAAATCGTGAAAAGTTTGTGGTAGAATTGGGAAATCGTGCAAAGTTCATGATTAAGTAGTCATTTCTCTGCAGTTTGAAGAGGGGCAAATTTGTCAATTTGTCATTTTAAACTGTCGTTTCTCACTTCCATTAAGCAACGTGACGGCAAATTGGACGGATGGTAGAAGTGGGAAAGATTTGAAAGTTCGTGAACATTTCAATTAAAAATTGAAGTTCATGATAGAATTGAAAATTAAGGCAAAATTCGTGTATCACTGTATCATTTACCCAAGAAATTATGAACTATTATCGAATTCCCTACTCTATCTGTTCTATCAAGAACTATCGTCGAATTCCCTATTCTACCAGGAACTATTATCGAATTTCCTATTCTACTAGGAATTATTGTTGAATTCCCTATTCTACCACAGACTATTCTCAAGTTCCCTATTTTAGCAAGAACTATTGTTGAGTTTCTTATTGTCACTTTTTGAGATTTCTAGATTGCTTCTTCTTTGTCTTTTTCTTCCGTTTTTTCAGATACTAGTACTGGTAGAATGTTTTATGATGGGTTTTGATTCTAGCTAAATTAGGTAAAATGTTAGCGTATAATGCAATCTTAGTTATATCAATTTTAACATATCAATATTATATTTAAGCATTTGGTTATAAAATTATATAAATATCGATTAAAATCATTGCAAAATTAATTGTAATTCAAGATTTCACATGACGAATTTTAACAACCATATTTTAAAATATTAATGAAAATGAATTTACAACCATACACTATAATCTACAATGTAAGGTTTGTTACATCAAATTGTAACTGATTCTACAAATATGGTTGCAGATCACCAAGATATCACATAAAAAAAGAGCAAATAACCTAATTAGACGTGAACTTTTGAATTCTCATTTTTAACATGAACTTTTTCGTGTGATCTAGGAAGGCATAAATTATGAGACATTTTTCCAGTTTATAGTACCTAATATGCGAAAATCTAATAAGCTTGACCAATCGAGGTTCGAGCCATAAAAAAATTGGTGTGTAATCACAAATTATCAAAAAAAATTTATAATCATTTGGTGTCCTTATTGTAACAAAAATAGATGCACATAGTTAACGTTATTTTGAAGAATGCATGAGGCAGTATAACATATAAGTTGATTTTTATGTCCTATTTATATTCTATTAATGCTATTTCAAAAAGAAAATGTAAAATAGTGGGGGTAACATTTAAAAAAGTTGGTAAAAAAATAGTAAATTGATAATAGTTCGTGGTAAAATAGGGAATTCAATGATAGTTTGTGATGGAATAGGAAATTTGGCAATAATTCGTGATTTTTTCAGACAAGATGGATGCCACATTGAACATCATTTGCACAATCAGTAAAATTAACAGTACATGTCAACAATCAACGATCAAAATTAATGGCATGTAGATTAGGAAAAATGGAGCATAGTTCACGATCTTTAAGCCAAAAAACATTTCATGATAGATTAAGGCATTCTGCAGTAGTTGGTAATTTTCTAAGCAAATAACCCTTTTAAACACTAGCACCACAATTAAGGTTCTTTAGTGATTTTCTCATAATGTAAAAAATGCCCCTTATAACTCTTCACACTCTCTCCCGTTTCCCTACAATTCCTCTAAACAAAAAGCCTAGCCTCCCTGCCACCTCTTCCACTATTATCTTTCGATCCAAAACCTCTGTTCTATTCATTGCCTCCATGGTCGTCCCAGGTCCCTCGCCTTCCGTCTTGCAGTGACTCCCTCACCGTTACTTCTTCACCACCCTTCTCGTTGTCCCACCCTCCTCGTCGCTGCTTCATTGTCCCCCTACTGCTTCTATACCAATTGTTAATTTAGGTGAAATCTTGATTACAAATTCGCATATTTTTACTTTGATTTCTAATTGATTTGCTTCAATTGGTTAATATGCTTGGAGTTCATAGGCTATTGCTTTTTTGTAACTGATTTTAATTTCTAACCTAACTGGGACTTATTTGACATTCCTGGACCTAATTTTGCTTGGCCAGGACTTGTTTTGAATATAACTAGGACCTTATTATTACTTTTTTTTTATTATTATACTTCAATCGGTTGCAGCATACACTTCGGAGTGTATGACTAGAAATGTGGAGGTTGTTGTGTAGTCACAAGTGATTTTCACAAGCTTTTTTTCTTTTAAATTGATGGAGTTGATTACATCGATGTTATATTGATGTTATGTTTATAGATTTGCTCATGCACTTGATGTTATGTCCTTGATATATTTTATTCTGGTTCCAATTGTTGAATAAAAAGTGATGCAGTTCAACTAGAGTTCACTTTTATGGATAGATTGGATCATTTGAAGGCCCAAAAGTCACTCAAGAAGGCGATTTAACCCATTTTGGGTCAAATTCCATTGTTTAAGCCCTTCAATTTCACATTTTCTTAATTTTAGTGGCATTCCATAAATTTCTATTTAGTTAGGGTGTTTTTGTAATTTTTCATTTTTATGCCTCTAGGGTTTCATTGCAAATAAGGAGGTAGGCTCTTGAGCTATCAGGCAAAATTGATTCAAAAAAATTGAGGGTTTTGTTCCCATTCGATCGTTCTTTTGGTATTCCTGTTGGATCAACAAGACTCGATCTCTATTCATGATCATCAATCCTATCACCCTGCTGTGTTAGATTGCTACTAAAGCCTGCCGTTCCCGAACCATGCCGCTCAGGAGACGATTCCCAGATGCCCCAATTGATGAAGTAGCTCAAAGGGAAGCAATCACGGAACTCCGCTGGTGGATCGATATGCTGATCCGTCAGCTGGCAACGCTTCAACTGCGTCTTGACCGTGTGATCCTGGGCGTTGTGGAAGAAAATTAAAATCTAGAGGGGAGCCCATTCGGTGGACCTCCTGATCACCCACCTCTAGCATATCGCCAATGGGAGACCGGGGTTCAAGGTTGACATTCCCAAGTTCCATGGAAGCCTCCAAGCAGATGAATTCTTGGACTAGCTAAATGCTGTGGAGGAGATTCTGGAATTCAAGGAGGTTCTTGACCCACAACGCATTCCATTAGTGGCTATGAGGCTCTGCAATCTTGTTCAGGCCTGGTGGTAGCAGACCAAATGAAACTGTGCTCATATGGAGAAGGCCAAGATTGTCACATGGGAGAAATTTAAGAAGCATCTGCCAGCAGCCTTCCCACCATAAAACTGTGAGCGCAAACTTTACCAGTGCTTTCAGCTCCTGTGCCAAGGCGCCCGGTCCATCGATGAATATACGAGAATTCCCTGCTTGTACTGATGTTATGGAGACACAGACCCAATTGGTGTTATGGTATATCGATGGACTCCGATTGCAGCTTCAAGGTATCCTCAACATGTTCGACCCATTGACGGTTTCTGAAGCTCAACAGTGGGCACTACTGGTTGAAAAATAATCAGCCCGTTGTGCTGGTATTTCAAGCAGACCCATTCTCAGCCATGGTGGTAATTCATCATCATTGCAACTGTGGCCTAGCTGACAACAGGCTACGATTCGATACCTCGTGCTATAAGTAGGACCCCACAAAACCATCATACTAGTGGATTCCGCTTTCTTCATATGGAGAGATAGGTCACTAGCAAGTGGAGTGTCGTAAGGCGAATACTGGCACCCGTTGATTATTCGTGGAGGAGGCAACTAAAGATGCTAAATTAGATGCAGGCCCCATCTTTGATTAGGATCCCAACGAGGGGATCAAAGAAGAATTTGTTGAGGGCGATATAGGTCTCTTGCTAAAGCTTCGCAGGACCTCTTTAGTTCTTGTGCCTCGGAAGAGGACTATCTACACTTGGCTCTCTTCTCTTCCACTTGCACAATTAGCGGTAAGATCTGTCATTTCATCATTGATTCTGCCAGCTGTGACGAATTGGCAGTAGAGAAGTTAGGCCTCAAAGCATAAAAACGTCCTAAGCCATACAAGTTGGCATGGCTGAAGAAGGGAATAGATGTTATGGCACACTGTGCTCTAGTCTCTTTTTCAATTGGGACCACATATGCTGATGAGTTGTACTGTGACTTGGTTCCCATGGATGCTAGCCATTTGCTTCTTGGGCATCCATGGCAATTCGATCGTGAGGTCATTCATGACGGACGAGCAAATACTTGCTCTTTCTTGCTTTAAGGGAATAAGATTATATTGCTGCCTAGCAAACCAAGCAGTGCCGGGGATAGCAACACTCTCTTGTCGAGGGCACATTTTGAGCAGACTATGGTAGAATATGGGGTCGTCTTCGTGCTCTTGAGCAAGTTCGACAGTCAAGATTCCAGTGCCCCAATCGCAGTCCAGCCATTGCTCGCTTAGTTCGCAGATGTCTTCCCTGAGTCCTTGCCTAATGAGTTACCACTGCAGCGGGACATTTAGCACCACATAGGCTTAGTTCCTCAAGCCGCTTTTTCCAATCATCCTCATTATCGGATGAGCCCTAAGGAACATGAGAAACTGCGTTGACAGGTAGAGGAGCTATTGGCTAAGGGCCATATCCGGGAAAGCCTCAGTTCGGGTGCTGTGTCGGCCCTCCTCACTCCCAAAAAGGATGGGACTTGGCACATTTGTGTCGATAGTCATTCTATCAACAAAATTACGGTGCGCTATCGTTTTCCCATTCCTCGACTGGATGACTTGCTTGATCAACTTGGAGGTTCCCAAATATTCATCAAACTTGGATTTGAAAAGCGGGTACCATCAGATCCGTACAGAGAATGGACGAATCGAAGACAACTTTCAAGACCCACGAGGGCTTGTACGAGTGGCTGGTAATGCCGTCCGACCTTTCTAATGCACTGAGCACTTTTTATATGGGTCATGAATCAAGTGCCGTGGGCTTTCATCATTAAATTTGTAGTGGTATACTTTGATGATATACTTGTATATAGTGCTGATCTTGACTTGCATCTGCAGCACCTGCGGGAGGTCTTGTTGGTTCTCCGCAGGGACAAATTTTATGTTGCTGCTAACAAATGTGCCTCCATGACGGATTCTGTGAAGTTTTTGGGATATGCGGTGTCCAAGGATGTCTTGCCATAGACAACAGTAAAGTGAAAGTCAAACTGTAATGGCATCGACCTACGTCTATTACAAAAGTTGTAGTTTCCATGGCTTGGCCAGCTTCTATCAGCGTTTCATTCCACATTTCAGCAATATTATGGCGCCATTCAGAGACTACATGAAGAGGTCGAAATTCAGTTGGTTTGATAATGTTAAGGTCACGTTCCAAGAGATTAAACGCAAGCTTTCCACTGCACCATTACTTATTCTATTGGTTTCTCTCAACCATTTGAATTGCATTGTGATGCCTCCAAAACAGGTCTAGGGGTAGTCCTCAGCCAATCTGGCCTACCCGTATCCTATTTCTGTGAGAAGCTATTTGGTTCAAAGTTCTGATTCAACACATATGATCTGGAATTCTATGCAGTGGTCTAGGCAGTAAGGCATTGGCGTCATTATCTTTTTCATAAGGAATCTATCCTCTACACCGACCATGATGCCCTCAAATACCCTACCAGTCAAGACAAGATTTCGGCTCGGCATGCCTCTTGGCAAGCATGTCTTAACTAGTTTACCTTCGTCTTAAAACACAAAGCTGGAGTGTCTAATTGTATGGCTGATGCTTTAGGTCAGCGACATACTTTATTGGCGAAAATGCGCATTACAGATCCTGGTTATGATTCTTTCATGAATTTGTATTCTACAGATCCATTTTTCACTACAATTATTGAGAAGATTCAGGTAGGGGAACGACCTAATTTTGTGTTGTAGAAGGATTTCTTTTTCGGGGTGCTCAGTTTTGTATCCCTGACTGGAGTTTGCATCTAAAGATTATACAGGAGTTGGATAGTGAAGGCAATGCCAGTCGTGATCGCACCTTACAACTGGTTGCTACTTCATATTATTGCTCTCCATGCATAAGAAAGTGGGTTAGCTTGTTGAGCATCGTTGACCCCGCCGGTTGGTAAAGGGTTCATCCACGAATGCCGGTCATTACATGCCCCTGCCTATCCCCAACTAGCCGTCGGCAGACATCAACATGGACTTTGTATTGGGAATACTACACATACAGCGTGGCAGCGATTCAATCTTCATGGTAGTTTGTCGATTCTCTAAAATGGCACATTTTATTCCGTGCATACGCACCACGGATGCTGTTCACATTGCTTAACTATTCTTTCAAGAGATCTATCGTCTGCATGGGCTCCTCACTTCCATCGTGTCTGATCGTGACACTCGATTCCTAAGCCACTTTTGGAGGAGTCTTTGGTGCTCAATGAACAAAACTCTCAACTTCAACAGTGCATACTACCCGCAAACTGATGGTCAGACAGAGGTTGTCAACCACTCCCTTGGCAATCTACTATGTAACTTGGTGGGCGAGAATGTGAAATCTTGGGATTTGAAGTTGTGCCAAGTTGAATTTGCACACAACAATGCTGTCAACCTATAGCATTGGCCTCAATTCATTTTAGATAGTCTATGATGTGGTCCCTCGAGGTCCGCTAGATCTGCTTGCCTTACCCAGCCAAGTGCATATCCATGCCACAACGGATGAATTGATTTCCCAACTTCAACAGGTTCACCAGACTACTCGATCTTAACTGTCTGCCTCCGCTGACAAATACAAATTGCAGGCTGATAGAAGCGTTGCTCTATTGAGTTCGAGGTTGGTGACTATGTGTGGACAGTCTTGACTAATGACCGTTACCCGACGCACAATTATAGTAAGCTTGTTTTTCGTAAGATTGGACCTATAGAAATCATCGAGAAGATTAATTCAAATGCCTATCGCCTCCAACAAGCCACATACAAGCGTCCAATGTGTTCAACATCAGACACCTTATTCCTTATGAGGGTGACAACTCTTTGGGTGAGGATCAACCATCAGATTTTGAGGGTAAATCTCCTCTACCCTGGGAGAATGATGCGGTTCAGTTGGAGTTCACTTTTATGGACAAATTGGATCATCCAAGGGCCTAAAGGCACTCAAGAAGGAGATTTAGCCTATTTTGGGTCAAATTCCACTGCTTAAACCCTCAAATTTCACATTTTCTTGATTTTAGAGGCATTTTAGAAATTTCTATTTTATGAGGGTCTTTTTATAATTTTTTATTTTTATGCCTCTAGAGTTTCATTATAAATAAGGTGCTAGACTATTGAGCCATCAAACTGATTTGATTAAATAAATTTAAGGATTTTGTTCACATTTGATTGTTCTCTTGGTATTCCTATCAAATCAACGGACTCAACCCTATTCACGATCATCTTTCAATTACCTTGCTGCGTCAACAAGTCTCAGTAAATCGGTCCCTTTCAGTTATAAATAGGTCCTGATCAGACATTAAGAGGTCTTGGTCATAACAACTCCAAGTCATACATAAATAGGTCTTGAATAGGGGTGGGCACGAACCGGTTCGGGGGTCGAACCGGTTTGGAACCGAACCGAACCATAAGAACTGGTTTGGTTCGATATAGCAGGTCCGAACTGTAACTGTTTTGTATCCAAAAAACGGATTGGTTTAAAAGGTTCGGTTAACCGGTTCAAACCGAACTGGTTTCAAAAGCAGTTCGGTTCGGTTCGGTTGGATTCGGTTCCAAACCGAACCGAACTTAAAAAAAAAAACAACACTGGTGGGCTCATGGGCTAACTCTCACACGAGCCCGAAAGCTTCAACGGGCCTGCCAAGCCCCAGGTCCCAGCCCCAGCCCTAATATGGGCAATCTACCTGAAAAGAAATAGAAGAAGACACAGACGACAGAGAAGACAGAAGACAGAGACACTAGAGAACACGACAGATGAGGAGGAGGAGGAGAAGAAGACTTCCACTGCAGCCGTGACACGGCACTTTCGAGCGCCCGCCCACGCCACCACACCGTGCAGTAGCAGTAGCAGCAGCAGCAGGAGGCGCCGTGTGCACAGGACGGAGGCGCCGTGAAGGAGGCGACCGATCAGAAGGACGAAGGAAGAAGGAGGCTTGGTTAGGGTTTCTGATTGAAGTCTTCTGTTTGAAGACAGATTGATTACCTTAAATAATAATAATTTTTTATTTTTTTTATTTAAAAACAGTTCGGTTCGATTCGAACCGGTTCACTGGATTTGTTGAATTTATAAATTAACCGAATTGGTTTTTACCTTAAAAACTGAATTGAAATAGAACCGGTTCAAGCCGAACTGGCTCTTTTTAGTTTGGTTCCGGTTCGATTCCGGTTCGGTTCATCCCGAACCGGTTTTCATGCCGACCCCTAGTCTTGAACATACAAATAGGTCACAATACTATATAAAGTAGGTCACAATTCAGTAGAAATAGCTCACAATAAACTCAATAAGACATATAATGCCCATCAAATCGAATCAATTACTATCATACGAAAAGATTGACTCCACACCTATGTACAACTCATCATACGTGATACTTATTGTGACAATGATACCTCTTGTATGCATTTTCACAAATATGTCTTGATATCATAAATAGGTCTCGGTAGTCATCGTACTATTTAAATAGGCCTTGGTACTACATAAATAGGTCCCGATTAATATTTAAAAATCCAAGCACACACTATTCAAATTGCAGAGTCGAATCTAATTAAAATCAACAAAATTAAACCAACCATATCAATAGGTTCCGATATAATAGGTCATTGTGTTATATAAGTAGGTCATGGTACTACATTAATAGGTTCTTATTGATGTTCATAAATTCAAACACACCCTATTCACATTCCATAATATAATCCAATGAAAAACCAATAAATTGAAACCGACCATATCAATAGGTCTTGGTACAATGTAAATAGGTCCTAGTACTACATATTCTATATTGCAAGGCAGAATCTACAGTAAAATAAAATAAAATCAAGCCTAATTAACACAGAGACGAGATAGAGTGAGGTTTCAAATCAGCTCTGGAACGGAATCGAGATGGATTAGAGAGAGATGGAGCCGAGAACCACAATAAAGACCAAGCCAAGGCACGCAGAGAGAGAGAGCAAAGATGGAGCCATGACGGAGACAGAGGAGCTGAACAACGACACATAGAAAGTAAAGAGACAAGAGAGATGGAGATAGATGAAACTGAGACTTGCTAATCAGTGAGATACGAGGCGATAGAGAGGCATGAAAGGGAGCCATGATACTGATAAAAAGGAAAGTGAGGTGGGATTGAGAGGATGAGAGAGAGAGTATATTTTAATTTTTGAAAAGAAAAGAAAAAGGTTCTTGTAGAATAAGTCAAAGACAAAGATGAGATTTTGCATAATTTGATGCTACTTTTAAAATAGGAAAAAAGTTAGTGCTATTTATTTTTTTGAGGACGAAAAGTTTATTATCCCCAGGACCATGAACACCCCCACAAGCTCATAAATCCAGGTCAGTCCATGTGCAAAAAAAAATGTGTGGGTGGCCTCACCAAGAGCTACGTGCTCAAGAGGGGTTTGAACCTTTGATCTCTTGATTTTTTGCATGAGTCGTACGAGTGTCCTATCCACTTGAATAATGTGAGTGGAGACTCGTGCCACTTTTTTCTACTAACACTTTATTTTTCTTCTTGTTTTTTATTTTAAAATCTTATTAATAATAATATTATTAGTAAATATAATTATTTATACAATTATTTATACAACAATCTCCACTTATTTATCCACATAACATACACAAATAAATACAAATAATTCACATATCAAAATATATAATAAGACAATCACAATCACAATCACGATCACAATCACAATCACGAATATAAATTAAACATAACAATTCATAGATTAAAACACACAGTAAATATAATACAAATATATAGAAAATAAAATAATCGGATTATTGTGTAATGCGTAGCCTGACGGTGACCCAAAGCCCCAGATTTAGAACATAAATTCAAGTCACACTTATAAGGGTTCTAGTTCACTATAGGTAGAGCCAATTTCGTAATAGCCTTGCACTATCCCAGTTTAGCAAGTAATCCTGGATTTTTTCGGTAATTTGTAGAATGCGGTCACTCACCTCCATACTTGCATAGATAGTCTTATTAGGAGTGTACATAACTGCTTTATCAATCCATCTTTAAAGACCACAAGACTTGACAAATATCCAACCTATCTCATTCTGGAAATGCAGTACATTGAACCAGATATAGGACTTTAATAATTACCCTTACTATTTCTCACGTATTCAAATAATGCACTGAAAATATAAACACGTATTATATTTCAAATACAGTTCACAACGAAGAGCTTTTGAACCCTCAAAACATGATTTCCTTCCCAGTTGTTAGTTCCTCGTAAATGGCCTCACTATATAGAGAGGGTTTAGAATGTTTAATTAATCCCGTAATAGTCCCATTTCACATGTGATTGATTTTGCAATTCATCTCCTTATTGGAGGATTAACAAGCATATATATCAAGTGGGGTATCACCTACATTCTTCACCGTACTCATGTGGTGAATTTTCTCATAATTATATGCTTGTCTCAAGGGGATCATATTTTGTATCCTTTTACCAATATATTTGACTCTTACCTTCCCATGAAATGAATATCATTTTGTACGTGCCTTTTCTCATATTAAAAAAAATACTCTTACTCCTCAATTGAGTATGTCTTTCCTTATCCTTTTTGCAATTCGCGAACCTCTTTACCAGTTGCTCCAATCACCTTATCTAGCACCTCCTCAAACACTCATATTCACATGAATAAAACTAGTTATTATAATATATGTTCTCATTACGCATGATTTGGAGCATTGCAGATGTAACATCAAGTCAATAATCATTTCATGTAATTACTCCTTTATACGTACCTTTATTACGTGATAAAAATAATTAAACTTTACCTTCTCAAATAAGTATGTTTTTCTCCTCACAGAATCTCTTCCTCATTGTCTTTATAATTCACGAACAATCTCTTGTATTTGCTCTCCTCAAGTATATCTTTCTCCTCAAAGAGTTTCAAACTCAAAAATGCTCATAGCCACAAAAATAATAATAATTAGTAATTTATACACACAAAATAATTAGATGTGGTATATACCATAATCACATAATTCTCAATTAGCACATCAATGAAAATTTTAAGGACGTGCCACAATAAAATATAATATGACATAACGATTTATTATCTCAAAATCAAAATAATGAATTGATAGTGTATAAAAATATACCTCGATTTCTTTTTAACAATTACAAATCTTGTATGATTATAACGCCAATTCTCAAATTTATCTTTACCTTAGAAAGGTTTCACTAGACACTCACAACCTCCACGAGGTTCTTCCCAACACCATGAGACAAAACGTAGTCATCGGATAATGATAATAAATGAAGCAAATGAAATCGGTCTTGTGACGAATTAGTAATTTTGAATTCAGCCGTGTATTAATTTGCTTGTTCCGTCCTTGTCTCTTTCATTTTGGATTTTCAGTTTCATTTACGTATTTCTACACTTTGTAATGAGAATGAAAGGAATTATAATATCACTTACCCGGAATTCACAATTCAAATGAAAACTTAAATTACTGTATTACCATGAAAACGAATATTACCAACATTCTCTGATTCCAATTCGATTGGGTTTATGCCTTGGGGAACGAAACATTGCCAATGGTTGCCACCGATTTGGCACTGCGAATCTCTCATGAACATTGAGGTCTTTCCTTACATCTTCTCCTTTGCTTTTCAAATTCTGTCGCTTGATGTCAATGCCGATAAGAATATTCTGTATATGCAGATGCCTTGGATCCATCAATACAAAATACAAAGACAAATTCGAGGGAAATGTAAAATTGTTTCTTGGGTTTGGGGTTATTTCTCGAATAATACAAAAACTTCAAATCATAATTTTTCAGAAATCTCTGCATCTCGAGCATTCCCTACTTGAGAAAAATATCTATCCTCAAATTATTGTATGCAATTCATTCGAGAAGTGAGATAAACACTAAAATTGAAGTATATAAAATTCATTAGAACAAATGATGACAAATTATTAGTTGAAATCGATAGAAAATTCAAGAATTAGAAACTTCAAAAATGAAATTGTGGGCAAGACGGTTTTAGAAAAGTCTCTTGAGGATAGATATTTTTTCGCAATGTTACAACACGGTATTAGTGGAAATATCTAAACACGGGGTACAATGCCTACGAGGAGAATCATGGCTGCAAACATGAAACTCATTAGAATCACAACTGAAAGAACAAATATACATAAAGAAATATAAAAGAACATAAAAGAAAAGAGAAATTGAAAGTGTGTATGTATGCGAATCAATTACATCTCCTCTTACACATCACTCAGATATATAGAAGTTGAAAAGTTACAATTAAATACTCACAACTATTCGAAAAGTCATGATTAACGGATCATATCTATTTAATTTAATTTTGATTTTTCTCCAAATACTTATGTTCGACGACTTATCGTTGCACATCTCTCTCCATTTTATTATTAAAATTTTATTTTATTTTTCTTCTTGTTTTTATTTTAAAATAATATTAATAATAATATTATTAGTAATTATAATTAATTGTACAATACTCCCAACTTAAATCGTCAAGTAAGGGTTAAAAGGTAGCATATATATAATTGGAAATGGGCTGAACATTGACATATGGAAAGACTCATGGGTCCCGAATCGCCTTGACTTCAAACCCAATCCTCTTTCCGGCCAAAGTTACTCCTCTTTTGCTCATATAAAATGAGTGTGCCAGCCCTTTAACCCCGATAGTTCTTGGAATATAGAGCTCTTGCAAGTCCTATTCCACCTAGACACTGTGCAGGAAATCCTCTTCATAAGTATTCCAAGACCTTCGGAAGCAGATAAACTAATTTGGTTGCCTACTACCAATGGACAATACACAGCTAAATCAACATATCTTCTCTTGAGAAACTCTAGTGTTGCACCTCCCCATCTCGATTTCACAGAATGGAATACTCTTTGGAGAGCCAAAATCCATGCTAAGCACAAGATGCTTCTCTGGAAGCTCATCTAGAATATTCTGCATACCTCCACAGTCTTGCAGCGTTGATTTCCTGTAGAACACACCCACTATTTGTTGTGCTTAAGATAGGAAGAATCCATTGAACATACCTTCCTCAAGTGTCCCTTCGTTGTGATAGTATGGCTCACTTGTCTTGCCTAATCAACATCTCTCAGATTGCAAACTTGTCGATCATTGCTTGGATAAAGATGATTTTGGGTATAGAAAACTCGCTTACAATCCCAAGATAATATCAACATGAATTCTTAATGTAGTAACCTTTGATTACTTGTGGCAACTAAGGAATAGTAACATAGCAGACATGAAAATGCATGATCTTATCATGGCAGCAAACTGAAATAAGAAGAAGAATAACCTGGTATGGGAAAGTTTGGGAGAACATGTTAGGATTAGTGTCCTAAATCAAATCACATGTGATGTAATTGGAGTAATCCTGATTCATGAAATAAAATTGAGGCATTTATTATTAATCGTTCGCTGCAAATTTTTACCTATTAGATGAAGCCCATAAATTAAGGGACTGATTTTTAGACCATGATAAGATCATGCTAGTGAGACCTAAAATCTAATCAACATTAATTTAAAATAGTTCCTGGTCATAGGATCATTGAATAGGGGATCAGTGACCTGGTAAGACTAGTATACTCGTTACGTGCTCTACAGTAGAATATAACTGATCTCACAGTTACTTGCAAAGAATCACTAATGTAAGAGTATGAGTGCTCATTATGAAATGAGTTCACTGAACTAACTTGCTAGAGGAAGGCTTACTGGATTTCAAAATAAATTTCAATAGGCTAATCCTCAAGTGATAGTAGGTGTAATAATCCTTAAACCTGAAATTGCCATAATATCTTGTAATTGTTAAATTGTGGTTTTAGTCTATTATATCATGACTCTTTGAGACATGTGTATGATATTCTGGACCCAATGAGACTTTTACGGAGGTTGTGAGTAATCAATAAGGGATCGGTTACTCCAATGGTGGGAGCAAATGTCCTATGTATTCTACTTAGTATTTACTCGAAAAATTTCTGGCCAGAGTAGTATAAAAATTGAAAAGGAGTTTATGATGTTTCATAATTGAATCAAATACTTAAGAATTGGAAACATATGAATAAGTATAAGGGTTTGACATCTCATCCATACCCTAGCTTATTTGGGACATTGTATAACTGAATCATTTAATTACACAGTAATTAATCACCGATGGGTTTTCGATCCTTAGATTGAAATCCTTACTATCCGAGGAGTCATGACACGTTGCTAGACATTAATCTTGACTTGTGGGTCTATCCGATTAAGAGTTAATCGAATTAGCTTATTAAAGAGTTTAATGAGATTAAATTAGAATATAATTATTCGACCTACTGCTAGCTCAGTGTGGAGCTCAATGGGTCACACACAATACAAGTTTTTCTCGTAACCAAAATTTAATAAGTTTAAATTTTGGATTGGGCAGTTAAAATTTTTGCTAGCATGAATTAGCCCATAATGGTCACACACTTTATTGGATAAGGTTATTATGGATTTAAATTTTTAATTGGATTTATAGAAATCCGATAAATAAATCTCTCGGTTATACGTACATGTAAGTTACCGAATTAGATTCGATAATGTACGTAAGAATCAGTTCCATGATTATGTTTAATAATTAAAAAAAAAGTCCGTTCAGCCAAATTGAATTGATCGTAACAAAAAGAATCGGTTCGTAACTGTTGGATTCTCCATTTATGCTACAATCCCACGTTATCCACTGGCGCTCATTTTGTGCATGCATGAGGAAATGGTTTTAAAAGTTTTTTTGCTGAAAAAATAAATATTATACAAGGCACGTGGAGGGCGTGCACATGTACGTCTAGTCGAAGGATCAGCCCCAGGAGGATCGCGATCGGAGACATCAATTCATGGAGGCGGCGTTGAATAGCATCCACCCGAGGATTACAATACAAGGACTGAGTCAGAGTCCTTCTGGGTATTGTTCTAAACACCCTTGTTAGTTTAATTTCGAATTATCTTGAAGTGACCACTGAGATTGGGAATCAATTTTTTTAAAAAAACATTCCGGTGTGTTACGATTCCCAACAGAACAATCAATCACAACAATGACACTATGGGAAAGCATGGCTCCGGGTGGTCTAAACAGACCTTCAAGGATCACTTCTTGCTGCATGGAAATTCAGGTCTTCAACTATTGCACCTACTCAAGGGGAAGTGAAGGGAATTATCAGAACTTTTGTACTTGCCTATATCATGATTTCTAGCACTTTCTTATTATAAGCGGTACCAAAGACTTGGTAGATTCTCTCGACACTGAGCGATCCTTTACCCCAACTTGCAGACTTGTTTGCTCAAGCAATTAGTATTTTGTCATCGTTCATGTCCAGGAGTGTGGAATATATTCCTAGATGTTGAAATTTTTTGGCCAGCAATATAGCTAAATGGACAAGTTTGAGTAAGTATGATGGTCAAATTAATATCCCCCTCTTCCTTATGATGTATTCTGGAGAGCTTTCGAAGTTTAAACTGTACAACCTCCTTTCTGTATCTAACTATATTGAATGAATGTTGAGTAAATCATCATTTTGGTTCTCAAATTTGTAACGGGTCATCAGTTTAATTCTCAAAGTTTGAAAGCCATCAATTTGACTCTCACTGTTTAATTCAGTTGAATAATTTAGTCCAGACGTCATACCGCCGTTTACGAACGCTGACGTAGATGGTGATTGCTGCTTTTTGGGGTCTCATATGATATGTGACAATCAATAATTGGATAAAATACGAATGAATGATTGCCTGTTCGGGGGATAGACGGGTACGTGACGTCGTCGGCCTTGCGCGCGAAAAGCATAACAATCCAAAAATTCATATTATATATAAAAAAAAACGTTTGATTTAATAATAAAAAACTACTCAGCCCAAAAAATTTATTTAATAATAAAGAAGGTCAAAATTTCCAGGCAAAGCAGGGCAAAATTTCCAGGAAAATTAACTACCTTTCCTCCGACCACCTCTAATAAGTATGACTGCAAGGCTCCGCTTATCTCCGACCCCCACTTATAAGTATGACGGCAGAGCTCCGCTTATCTTCGTTCACACACACACTCTCTCTCTCTAAAGTGAAGAAAGTAAAGAGACTAATCTCTGGGAGTTCAGCTCAGCTCAGCCTGAGATCATGTCGATGTCGAAGCTGACTGGTAAGAGACCTCTGTGCTCCAGCTCCTCGAGTGAAGAAAGAGGAGATGGCAGCCAACCGCAGGACAAGCGGAGGCACCAAACTCTACCAAGGTAATTTTCTTCGATTCTCGTCCTTGGCCACTATCTGATTACTGGATTGAGCTTATCCGGTTGCAGATTAAGCTGCATTCTAGCTGGAAAGTGAGAGCCGAGAGTGGCATCTGGCAAGCTCCTCGATATGTTATTGTTGTAATTTTCAGTTTTATTGCTCAATTTGAAGGATGATATCGCTGAGATGTGTTTGCATTGGAGATTTCTGTAGATCTTGATCTAGGAGAAGCTGAACTGAATGTTATAAAAACATTTCTTTTGAGCGATCACAGGAGCCCGGAGGAGTTCCTAGATACAAACCTTTCCTTTTGTTTTAATGTAGCATGACTTTTGGAAATTAGATTGTGGGTTATGTATCAAGTGTTTTTGAAGCCCGTAGGGTTCTTGGAGTTCTTGCAATGTTTCAAGGTGCTAATACTAATACAGCTTCTTGATGTAAACTGCAGAGGAAATGGTGCTTCTTTTGCAATGTACACCATTTAAGATTAATGAGGTTCTTCTCAAAGTAATAGCAATATAGTACTCCAACTGAATGAAATGCCTTTTGGACTAATTACATTTATTGTGAAAGTAACTTTTAGTAAAATCATTTGTTTGGGGTGATGTTCATGAAAAATTACTGTACAGGTCCTGCTGAATAATAATGTATATGGAAGTTTACTATGTGGTTTTGCCTGTTGATGCTACACCAGAATCCCTGTGTCTTGGCCGACTTTTATCTCTGTTCAGTTTTAGTAATTTCATTGCTTCTCCAATGTCATGTGTCAACTTTCATGCAGTGACGTCCTCGACGCAATCAACGAAAAAGTCAAGGAAGGGATTCAACCAGTAGTGGAAGATGCCAGTGGAAAAGTGGTATGTTGAAAAGAATTAATTCTTTCTTTGTCAATTACTATGCGTTGCATGACATTTCTGCAGGCTCAAGTGTATGCTAAGATGGAGTCTCATTTTTGACTGACTTAAGTTTTTGTTTTTAAAAAAACATACATTTGATTTGTAGTAAAGGCTTCACGGTTTCTCCAGCCTCAGAGGAATCTATAGTAAGAAGTTCTGAAAATTTCTGCCAACAGTCCTAAACGCTTCGTAAGATGGACATTGGTTTTCATTTACTACTTGCCTTCTTCAACGTGCGTAGGCTAGGGTTAGGATTAGGTTCCAACGCATGGAATTAATTATAATCATGTATAGCACCTCATAAGTAAAAAATTGATGTTCAAATTATATTATTAAGTACAGAAAATGTATGGACTTTACAAATTGACAGTATGATGGGTAGGGTGAAGTGGAGTGGGTACATTATATGATGAAATGAGGTTATGGGCAGCCTCAATTTTACAGTGCTTAACCTGTAAAAGAGAGCTCTATATAGGATATTTAGTATATACAGGATTAAATCATATGAAGAACTTTTCATGTCTCGAGGTTTTTAGTGTGGAATAACAAACCTCTGATTTCCCCTTTCTTGAATTCTTTATTTTCTGTCTCAATTTCCCTCTCTTTCTCGATCAATCTTTGTTCCGACGCTTAACAGCTTGGTATCAGATCTCTATTCTAGTAACCATGATAGAAAATCAATCTCACGAGCTGCGCAACTTGGAGTCCATAGTCAAGGATCAAGCTGAGCAAATGGCGGAGATGCAGGCTCAAAATTCAGCTCTCAAATGCCAAAGTGACAAACAGCGCTCAGATATTCGGGACCTTACGGACTTGATTATTGTTTTGATGGGGCAGCAAAACGAAGCACCAGAGAATCCTGCAATGGTGACCGAGACACAGGTAACCTCCTACTCCAGTTCTTTTCGAGTGGGAAAGATTGAGTTTCCTAAATTTCGTAGTGAGGATGTGGAGGCTTGGAAGATAAAGCTCTCTACTGGCATTAGTCTGTCTTGCATCAAAGAGATTTTGGAGGCTTCGATAAGCTGGTTTGAATATGTTGAGGCTATAAGGGATCAATTTAGTGAAAATGCATGTGAGAATCCCCCATTTATAGTGAAATTTATATCAGACGGGGAGTTTTTAAGATTATTTGCATGAATTCGATTTGCTGCTTTGGAAAGTATTAGTCTCAGATGAAAATGAATTAGTTTATTTTTGGGTGGGTTAAAGCCTTAGATTCAAAATCATGTACGTATATTAGAATCTGTGACGCTGCATAAGTTGCAAGAGGTCACTTATGCAGCACTATAGAACCTTTGGAAACCCTTTCCCAATCAACTGACAGGGAGTTCTAGGGGATTCCTGCCAACACCTAAATTCATGCCCACTTATAGCCACGAGCTCGGGAACTGGTAACATTGGGGCAAGCTCAGTAAGGCAAATAACTCTCTTAAGTTAATACACAATTAAATTATGTTAGATTTATCACCGAAAAAAAATTATGTTAGATTTACTTTTGAAAAATATGTATTGATCAATTAGATATGTTAGCATAGATAGAAAGAAAATTGTCATAGTAGGACAAAACATTTCATATATTAGCATCTCCTAAAAAAAGTAATAGCTTGCACGTATTTATATCGATGATGGAGATAAGTATGCAAGTGTTTAGACGAGAGTTTCAAATGCCACTGCCAATTGACGTTAAGAACTTGAGCTCGTTAGATCACATATTGTTCTCTCTTCTAAATCAAGCTCTTTTCTTTTTTAGAAAGAAGAGTGAGACGAAGAAGTTTTGAATTTAAATCTCATCAATGGGACTCCTCATGATCTTTATTCTCTCTTCCTTCTATCCCTTCTATGGTATGTTACTATTTTGTACACCAAAAAGATTAAGCTTTTATAATTAGTTGATAATGGTTTCCTAAAAGTTAAAAAAAAATATCGAGAAAGAGGGTTTAGTACAGTTGGTATTGCTCTCGCCCTATAACCTAGAAATCTTGAGTTCGATCTCACCTATGGGGATTTCACGGACCCCTAAAAAAAAGTAAACAAGTGTCCCATTGTATCGGAGTTCAACTACTTGTCTCCGTTTCTGGATATCTGCCTTTTATTTGAGCAGTTCCATGTATTGGGTTTTATTCATTATTCAAAGAAAGTCGCATTCCATGTGGAGTGTCAAGTAATAAACTATAAGTCCAACCATCATCCGACTTGCCTAAGCTTTCAAATAGGTAGCAGCTGCCTTTTCAAATAATCATAATAGAACCTGGAACGAATTATTTATTAGATATTTCGGTTGCGATTTGAGAGGTAGCCGATTTCTCTCACATGAAAGAAAAACAACTTAAACAATAAGAAAGGAATAATTGATGTCACTCATTCCCTAGACAATCAACTACTATCAACTAAATACACAAATACTAGGATAAAATTTTAAAAAAATTCTCTAGGACCCAATTAAAAAAATATCTAAGATAATCAAAACAACATAATTATTTAATCAGGAAATAACCAAAATAATAATCACAAGAGAATAATTCTCTGTTTTAGAGGATGAAGGTAAAGATTTATGTTTCTATCAAATCACATCTGTAGGAGATGTTTATGTTTTCTGTTTGTTTGTCTGTAGAAGAATGCTTAGCTTGTGATGGTCTTGTTTAGATGCAACTTGAGAAAATAGGCACTAGTTAGAACTGCATGTAGTTGTTTGATATATGCCCGATGCAATTTCGAAACAAAAAAGGGGTTGCTTATATGAAACAAGACAAGAAAAACAATGCAATTTAGGAAAGTTGTGGTTGCGGTGTTGATTCTAAAATTCAAGGTTATGCTGACATGACTTAAAGTAGATAATACTGCCTTTTCCTGGTTTCATTCAATTCTTTGTTATGAAGCTTGTAAATTTTCTCATTTTCACTAAACCTTCAACAGATTGAGGAATTGCGGCGAATGAATCCTGAAGATGCCATGCCCTTGGAAAGGTTCAGAACTATTACTTTTCTATTGAAATATTGAAACTATACTTTTGCTGTTCTCTTTTAAAGCTAATATTTCTCTGACTTGTCTGTGACAATGTAACATACTAGACATAGCCATGGCATCCAAAAGCTTAAACAGCATATATCCTGATATGATTCACTATTGCAAAATATCCTTGGGATTGTGGATAATGAAATAGGCAATTTTTTGACGGGC
This sequence comes from Lagerstroemia fauriei, assembly GCA_025802135.1. NCBI lineage: Eukaryota > Viridiplantae > Streptophyta > Magnoliopsida > Myrtales > Lythraceae > Lagerstroemia > Lagerstroemia fauriei. The sequence goes on along the minus strand of JAOYND010146703.1, from coordinate 6,570 downwards.
TTATTTTATTAGCACTGGACCATTCCCTTGGCAAGTCCGAATTTGTACCTACTTAGTTGAATGGTACTTTAATGATTTATTTTTCCTTATTAGAAGCTAAGAAGCTTTTGATAACATAGTTACTTACCTGCCATAGCGTTTATCATCAATTTCTAGTTCTGCACAAGCTTTAGTAACTTGAAGTTTGTGTTTTGTAAGTGTTTATGTTCTTGCATGATGTGACAGTAGAAGATTGGAGCTGCACTTCACAACAGAGTTGTCAAGTCCTCTATATACATGCAAACAAATAAAAGGAGTGGAGGGTGCCACTATCCATATTGCCTTGATTGATGCAAACACAGGCAACGTTGTTGAATCAGGCCCTGAGGCATCTATTAAGTTAGATGCTGTTGTGCTTAAAGGTGATTTTAATAAGGACAATAGCAATGACTGGACGAGAGAAGAGTTTGAGCGTTGTCAAATGCGACCACGTGAAGGAAAGGTGCCACTTTTGGCTGGCAATCTGCAAGTGACGCTAAAAAGAGGAGTTGGAGAGCTTGGGAATTTAAGGTTTACGGACAATTCAAGATGGCATAGGAGCCATATGTTTAGGATTGGGCTGAAGGTAGCGCCTGGCGATTGTGAGGGTAGCAGAATACGTGAAGCAATAACGGAAGCTCTCCGTGTGAAAGAACAGAGAGGCGAACGTGAGTCCATGACATACTTTATATTTTACTTCAATGCCTTTTCTTGCTATTAGCACACTTGCATTTTTTTTTTTCGCACCACGCAGTATCCTCGGGTCAGCCGAAGTGCATCTCCAGACTAATTTGTGGTCGGGTCGGGATCTCTGGAAAATTCCCGTTGACCCTCCCAACCTGAGAAAAAGCAAACTTGCTTAATTCGCATTTATGAATGTGAACAAATAACAAGATGATTTTTAGAAAAAGGAAATTTTTGATTATTTTCTTCTTTACCAGTATTATCAATACTACATATATACTTCATTTTATACATTTCTGTTGGATTAGCTTGTTTACATTTGAATGGAAGAAATTTCAAATTTTAATATGATATACGTGCAATACTATTGTTGATTAAAAATACTTTTTAGAAATTTTGTCTTTGTATACTATCAAGATAACAGTTGAAACATGTAATCTCATTTAATGAAGAGATTGCATCTTCTTCACCAATATAAACGTAGTTTGTCATAGAGATGGAAGATGAAGTTTCAAATGAAAAGTTATTTTTACCTAAAATTGCGTCTTAAATTTGCGATCTCTTTTCAAATATAAACATTTAATATTTGTAAAGAGATCACATTTCTTCATCACAAAATCAAGATATGATTTCTTCACAAAACTGGAAAAAAATATTTTTTTTTTGAAAATGCATGTTAGACATGCGATCTCACAACAATATTTCGGCAAAAATGTTGACATGCGATCTCACAACAATATTTCAGCAAAAATGTTTAAAAGTACAATTTTTTAAAAATACTTTAAAAAAGGGTATTATTGCCCCTTTTCTTGTATCTCATATTAGTGAATCTAATGAAAACTAAAAATAAATGAGCTCTTCAGTAGGTTAGCTCAATCCATGCTTTAGAGCATTTCATTATGGGAAATCCCAATAATCACGTAAATTATATCTCAGTTTGTTTTGCTTGGCGATCATTGTAATTAGGAACTAACTTGCATAACTAATGTCCTGAATGATTTGCATTCCAATTTAGACATCAATTTGCAGTGTTTGAATCTTCTCTGCATTTATTCAGTTTACGAGAAACAATATCCAGCTAAACCTGATGATGAGGTTTGGAGGTTGAAGAATATTGCAAAAGATGGAGTGTATCACACGAAACTTAAAGAAATAGGGGTAGTCGTCGTTGAAGACTTCCTAAGGGAATATGTGAGAGACGGCAAAAGTTTGAGGAATGTAAGAAAAAAGATAGTAGCAAATGATTTAAGGATTTTCTTTGCTTTTTTACTCTAATAGGATATTTAACAATTAAAATTATTACTTATTGTGATAAGCTGAAACAGGTGCTTGGAGGTGGCATGCCAGAGACTAAGTGGAATGTTCTAATAGACCATGCAAAATCTTGTGCTCAAAGCGGTAAACTTTATCGGTACTCTTATGATGAAGCGATGAACCATGCTATTGTATTTGACATCACTGGACAGTTGAAAGCCTATATTGATTATGGAGATATCTTCTCCGCCGATTCCCTTTCGCACGAAGATAAGGTAAGCAATAAAAATATTTCCTTGTATTTTGAGTGGCGCATACTGCTTAGTCTGTTACAGCATTTCTTTCTTTTTCCCAAATGTTGTTATGTTGGTTCAACTGATGTCAGAATTTTCCAATCCGATTCCTTAATCATTAACTAGTAATAATTATATACCACGTAATTAGCATGCAAGGAGAAAAGAGTGTGATGTTTGAGGTTAGTTGCTTTAGAAATTGAATTGTACACTTGATCATTGACAGAGTTTTATACTTTTGAACTCCTTAAGTACACATACAAAGCGCTCGGGACTTCTCACTTTGAGTTGTCAGTACAATTTAATAGGGATGGATACTGCTTTCTTTGCTCAATAAAAGTATGGGAACAGTAGTTATGACTTAGCCACCCGCTATATAATGTTCTAGCGCTTGTATTCAATTGGCGAATTGAGCAATCGACACTAATGCTAGCCCAGTCAATGTACAATCACTAAAGGTTTAATATAATTTAAGAAATCGATGTCTGCTAAGTTCCCGACCCAAATAGCCCATCTAGCAGGCTTTACACAGAGGGAATTCCAACCTGTGATCTTAACCTCACCAAATCACATAAAGGCGAGTTTTAGACTACCGCCGTTAGTGGTAGGGACAGGTACTAACAGCATACACGATGAGCATTGTGAGGAAAAATATGTAGCATTGTTTGTCATTCATTGTCCTATGGTATCTTAATCAATGATGCATCGAGTAAATATAGAACAGTTTACTCCATGCAATTTGGTATTTGGAATATGTTCGTTTGTCCAATGCAAATTTGACTGTCATGACCTGAATATCTCATATTCATTGTTTGAAATGTTTTGTACTTTAAAAGTCTAAAAAGCTTAGGACAGTGATAACCAAAATATCTCTACTGGACAGTGATAACCAAAATATCTCTACTCTTTTGATTATACATCTTTTTCACTTCAGGAGTCCAAAAAGCTGAAGAGTTGGATTATTGTTCTTACAGGAGGATTTGAAGAAAATGGTGACAAAGGCATACAATGATTGGGAACAAGTCAAAGATTTCAAAATTCAAAGCAATTCCATGCACAATCCAGTGTCAGATATTTCTCCTACTGCTGCTTTCTGTGGCCAACAAGACTATCCTAATCTATTTGCCCCCCATTTGACTAGCAACACTCTAGCTCCCTTCGAATTTGAAAGTGCCACAAGGGTATTTGAAGGTACGCACTGTTATGGACAAAAATGCATAATACAGTTTCTTGTTATCAAGGTTTAACACATATAGGAAAACAAGCCACCTCTTGATGTTTGTGCCTCTTCCTCCTACACTGGCAAATGGCTAGCCCGTAGTTCCGAGAATGGTAAGAGCATCGAATGAGTGTAGCATGATATTTTGTGCTTGGGCCAGGAGGACATGATTTACGCTCCTAAATAAGATCGAGTGGATGCAAATCTTATAAAGTGCTCTCTGTTGCTGAAACATAAACCAATTAGTACTTTTAATATTCTCTCACCGATTGATTGTTGTTGTTCCCTGTCTAGGAAATACTGGGACCGAGGTCGGTGGATCTTTTGGAAATGTACCGAATGATAATCTCAGTGTTGCCGCTCAGAACCCACTGATGAACATGGAAAATCTACCGGAGGTCCCACTGCACCAAAACTCGGCACCAACTGAACGACACCTGCCCTCACCAGCCTTCCATGGTCCTACCACATCAAGCGTCCATCTCCACGGGGATCAAGGCTCAACAGAGAAGTTTTGTTCAACCTTGCCGCAGGATGATAATGGAACCAAGGCCCAGATGTCTGCCAGTGACTATGAGAGCATAATGGGGTTTCTCATGGAAGAGTCAAGCCCCGTGCATGACTGTCTCATGGATTACAGTCTTCAAGCCCGAATCTGCTGAAGCTCCGCCCGTGGATTACTGTCCCATGGAAGTTCTGAGCCCAGAATTTGCTGGTGCTGCGCCCAGGCGGAGGATGAAAGCAGTCCCATTGTGTATGTCGAGAACTGCCACTGTGTCCTGGCGGAGGATCAAAGCAGTGTTCAAAGGTGGCCAAATTGCTAGGAGGAAGGTAACAAGCAAGTTTCATCCCCCCATCGTGCAAGTACAATAGGCACAGCATATTATCGAAGGCTCATAAATTTAAACTGAACCGATTGGTTGATGTTTACGTGATTTAGGAAATCTAATTTGCCACTGAACTTGGATTGGTGTGTTATATTTATATTTGTGTTGCGTGATGTGTTTATTCATTCTTGTATGCAATTTACCAATGGGAAAGGCTGGTTTTGATCTCAACCTTTTGAACTATATTTATATTTGACCTAAATTTTTTTTTTTTTGATTTCAATTCTCAACCTTTTTAAATATTGTTCAGCTTTAATCCTTTATATTATTTTTAATATTAAAAAAAGGTGATTAGATTTTTTAATATTAAAAAAATATTTTTAATTACAAATTAAAAATAAATGAAAATTTCAACAAAAAAGAGGATCAAATCCGACCAATACGATTCTTGTAAAGTCACTAGCAGTATTATAGACTATTGATAACCTTCTCAGGAGCAGTTTACAGTCGAATTTCCACTAATCCCTCTTTTCTTACATGAGAGTTTCTCCATTTTTTATAACTGTAAAAATAATTTTTAGTTAAAAATATATTTTTAATTATTAAAAAAGTAAAGTTACCTTTCTTAATATTAAAAATAATGTAAAGGATTAAAGCTGAATAATATTTGAAATATTAAGGACTGAAATCAACAAAAAAAAATTTAAATCAAATATGAATATGGTTAAAGAGATTGAGGACCAAAATCAACTTTTTCCTTCTGCCAAGTTACATGTAGCGAGGAGCTTGAGATGCTAAAGTTGTTCATCACTTCATTCACTTGAGCAGTCTCCTTGCACCGCTCCGGTAATACATCACTTTTTCAATATACAAGTTTGGTTCTATCGGTCACCGTCTCGTGGATTCCAGTTTTGTTTACATGACACCACTCTCTCTGGAAGTTGAAATCATAGAAAGCTCAAAGTTTTGGAAGGTAAAGGAACGAGATATCATAGTCTATTATCAAGTACTTTGGCCACTTCGACTAGGGGTGTAAATGAGATAGTACTATTTGCAAACGGTTCGAGCTCAGCTTGATGAAAGCTTGAATTCGGCTCGATCTTAATGAGCTCGAGCTCGGCCCGGCTCGGGTTCGTCAGTTAAACGAGCCAAGCCAAGCCTAATAACATTCGGCTCGTAAAGCTTGTGAGCCTAAACAAACTTTTTATTTTACATAATAATTACTATTATTCTTTAATTTTAGAAAAATAGAAAAATAATCAACACTATTATCTCAAAATCTTATTTAAAACCTTTATTTCATTTTTTCTACTCATTTGCAAAATTCAAATCGTAATTAATTCTCACTCTTCCTCCCTAGTACTCCTCACTCTATGTAATTGACACAACGACCCTGCACTCAAACTATATTTTCTTTCTTGGCTCAGCTTGTATAAGCTCGACGAGCCTTTGTTTACTATAACGAGCCGAGTCCAAACTTAAAATATTAGACTCGGCCAAGCTCAAGCCCAAGCTCATAAATTAGTAAACGAACCCAGCTTGAGCCTTATAGATTAGGGCTCGACTCGGCTCGTTTACACCCCTAAGTTCGACAGTGTGCTCCGATCATTTGGGAAATCAATTCTAGATCGGCGACTCTAATAACATTCCTTCCGCTCTTTCGACTTGTTGAGCGTAGTAATCTTGCCTGCCGAGCACAAATTTTCTCATATCCCTCATAAGCATGCCGAAGTCGATACAACAAAAGTAAACTACAAAACTCAAAACTATCCCACTATTCAGCATCAGAGGCTTCATCTTCTTCGTCCTCATCCAATATATAGACAATGGCACGCTTTTTGGCAGCGAAAACACAAGCCACTCCACGAGATGCTGTTGCAGAGGAAGAAACAGAGTCTCTCTGATTAGTTTACCACAGACTTAGGAGCACAGCTGATACATTACTATTATGCTTAAGTTTGGAACTTTTTATATTGCAATGACAGAGAGTAGTTGATGCAAATCAAGGGCTAACTTCAAAGGATCTTGGAGTCGGGTTTCATCACATGCCAGTGAGGTTCATGTCAACTAGTGCCCTTTAAAGAATTTCCACTGAAGACTAGCACCTAAACTAATTTTGCATATAAGGATTAAAATGACACATCAGAAAATTAATTTTGCCAATGAGAAGCCAAAAGAGTTGGAAACTGTGTAGTTTCTGCCATCTCAGGGCTTCAATTTGGAAAATGATAGCACCCAACATACCGAACAGCATAGTTAAAAGAAAGAATGTATC
>JAOYND010146596.1:0-10017 GCA_025802135.1 Lagerstroemia fauriei | reverse complement strand
ATGATGATGGTTAACAAACAACGCTGAGGCCGGTGATGATGTCTTTTTGTTACAGTCTTGCCTACATTGCCTGACTATATATTCCGTGATTACATTGTTTGACACTTCTGAGGCCTCACCACCATCATCATCACCGGTGATTCCTTTTTTCTTTCTTTTTTGCGTGATCCGGTGCCTGTTAAGTGGAGCTTTAGTTCTGTTTTTTGCAACATCAGAAAAGAAATTGAGTTTTTTTTTTCCTGTACACAGAATAGAATGTTGTTGGTGGTGGTGCGCTTTTGGTTGTAGCTTGGATGATGAATATATTTAGGTTTATGATCTTGAAGTGGAACGGTTATAATTTATCTCCTACCTTGTGTTCTTCATTATAGCAAGGGAGGGAATGCAGTTTCAGATTTTCTTTTCTGACATTTTCAAAATGACTTTCTGTTCTTATTTGTACCATACAGTATTCCGGGTCACTCGAAATGCACCTTGAAACTAATCTGCGGTCAGACTGAGATCTCTGAAAAATTTCCCGTTGGAGATCGACTATGGGGTCTAGTGAGGAAACTAATAGGGCAAATCATTTTCAAAATGACTTTATCTTTTTGGTTTTTTATTTTTTGATGAGTTGATTTTTCTAAAGTTAAGATTTAATAATTTCGAGAGCAGGCGTGGTATGGGAGGGGGAAAAAATAAGAAGAGGTGGAATAAACTGTAATTTTATAAAACTATAGGATCGATAACTGGGAGTTCACTCTTTGCTGTTTCTTTTTTATCCTAAAGCACTATTGTCTTGCCTCTCCGGTGCACTGTAACACAGTCTAATCTGAGTTGCTCCCCTTAAAGTCTGCCATTGTCGAGTAGATTAGATACAAAAGGATTTTTTTTATCAGGTATACAAAAGGATTTTTTTTATCAGGTATACAAAAGGATTTTTCATCAGCCAATCACTGTCGATAACCCCCCACTCCAGATACTCATCATCTCTATAGCATTCATTCATTTAAGGAAAAAAAATCAGCTGGGTTGAGAAGGGAAGTTCTAGAGCTGCATATGAAACTTTGTCGGCTAGGTTGTCTGTATTTATAATCGTCTGGTCGGCAGTGCTAGGTAGGCATGAATGTAATTGATTATCCCAGCTGTCAGAATGGGAAAATTTGATTATCCCATCCTTTATATTATTAACTAAAATTATCTACCCACTTTTCATCAATCGGTGGAGACATTTCTCATGTTATGATCGCAGATGTCTTACTTTCAAGAAATCTACCGAGCAGTGGCACCACCTTTATCAGTGGCCAACTAAGTACAGTTGATGTCCATCTCGGATATGCATGTCCTTTTCCTCTGGTAAGTCAAAAAGGCTCCCCCCACCCCCCATCCCCCCTCCCTTCTTTTTTTTAGAATTAAGTCAACCGCCTTAACTGAGGGCCGGCAGCACATAGCATCGTTGTCTGGTATTACACTAAGAGGGCGTTTGGTTCGGGTAATCTTGAATTACGAGGAAAGTTAGATTACATAGAAAGTTATTGTTTTACATGAAAAGTTAGTTGTAATATAAAATTATTGTGTTTGGTAAGTGTTTTAAATTATTAAAAAAATTATTAAAAATATAATATTATAATATTTGATGTGATTGAAAATATATTAAATTTCCAAAACTACCCTCATTTTACCTGTGGGCAGTTAAGCAAAGAAGGGTAAATGTGTTATTTGTGTGGGTCCCACTAGTGTAATCCCAAAATGCCACTTTTTTCCTTTGTAATATGGTTACCGGGTTTTTGCTTTGGCCTGGGAAAATTCCCTGATCTTGTAATCCGAAAATACCTTTAACTTTACATACCAAACATTGTAAAGTTCAATGTAGAATACTTATTTTCCATGGAATCCTTTTGTTTTACATCCAACCAAACACCCCCTAAGAGTCTGGAGTCACGTACTATAACATCATTATACATATTTATATATATATATATATATATATATATCTGTGTGTAACATATGTTCTATGCATGTACATCATCTATTTTAGAGTAGGATATATATGTGACCCAACCGTCCCATAGTAATAATAATAAATCATCTAAGCAAGTTGTAGCTATATTGTATATTTATATACGCGTGTGTGTGTATATAGCTAGAGCAATCTCTTGTCTTCCAGCACATCAACCGTGGTGGGCTCTGTCTCTCGGTTCCGGAGGCAGGTGGCTTCCATAGGCGCCAGAGCCGCCGGTTCCTCCGCCAGTGCCTCCGCCACCAGAGCTGCCAGAACCAAACCCAGAGCCATATCCTCCACCGTGAGCTCCACCACTTCCAGAACCATATCCATACCCGGACCCTGATCCTGTCCCTGAGCCAAAGCCATAACCGGATCCCCTACCGAAGCCAGTGGGGGAGTGACCTGAGCCTGACCCGTATCCCCAACCTTTTCCGGGTCCAGAACCCCAACCCCAGTTGTAATCCCAGGTGGGGCCATGGGCTGAGCCGCTAGCACCTTGAGGAGGAGTCTCGGGCGAGTCGCTTGGCCCGGTGGACATATCCGGAGAATTGATGTCTCCCTCAATTCCGGTGGTGGCTAATGAATGAGGAGGCCGGGAGAATGTAAGCAATAAAAGGAGGAGGACTAGAGAAAGGAAGTGAGACATGGGATTTGTGTTATAATGGATGGAGGGGGACAAGCCGGGTTTATATAGGAATGGAAGTGAGGGAGAGCCGTGACTTTTTGCGGGGCAACTTGAACTTGAGATTTTGGGTGGAGGCATATGGCATGCATGGCACATAGTTAGTGGGGGTGGGGGTGAGTGTGACATGCAGCAATGGGGATAGGGGCGGGTGATATTTTTATACTGCACAAGGTGAGTACTGCTGCAAGCTCGTGAGCCCACCAAAACATACTCTTCTTTTTATGGATCTCGATCTCATCAGTGCTATAGTCACGGGCATTAATAAAATATCAGCCACCTCGGTCCACAAATTCTTTTTTAAAAAAATTATAAGAAAAGTGGGGGGTTTTATCATTCAAGGGAAGGCAAGGCAAGCAATGGCCCAGCACCACCGCCTCCCAACAGAAAATCATAGAAGTCCCTTCACGTAATTTATTGCTACCCTCAAGTCCCCGCGAAACAGTTCCTCCTCCTTACACGCGCAAGCGCAAGCATAGGGAACATGATAGTCATCACCATTTTCTAAGTCACTTCAATGTATGGCCATGGTGCCGCGAGGATTCCCTCCCTGGTGTGCCAACGACTGTAAGATGCGACCACCCTAATAGCAGCTTTGACCAAGAACTGTCCCTTGTCACTACTGCGTTGTGTTACCCGATTGATACCTAGTCCAAAATAGTGATGATGCGGGGGAAGAGAGAGAAGGAGAAGGCTAGTTGAGCATTAGCATAGAGAAGTCCAAAATAGTGATGATGCGGGGGGGAGAAAGAGAAGGAGAAGGCTAGTTGAGCATTAGCATAGAGAAGAGAAGAGTAGAGAAGAAAGCAAGGCAGCTAAATGATAATAAATAAATAAATGGAGATAAGGCCTTTGAAAGATTGCCACAGTGGAGAGGTGATGATGTGGTCCCATTGCATTATTAAAGTTGCACTTACAGTGACACTTGGCAACTCTTTATTATTATTATTATTATATTCAGAAACATGACAGATTTAAATCCCACTTGAGAAAGCTGGCTATCTAGCTAGATCTGCTATCGTTAGCCCTTCCACAGTCCGTGAGTGATGCATGGTCGGAATTACCTGTAATGAATGTGCAAACCAACCTTCCAACAACAACAACAACATCATCCTTCTCCTCATTTATCCCAAAAAAAAAAGGGAAAAATCATCCTTCTCCTCTAAAAATTCTCATTTGGAAACAGGAGGCTTGCCCATGAGTATAGTAGTAGATAAATGAAATCCACTTAAAAACTCAATGAGCCATTGAGATTTGATTTCCTAGTTACTAGGAAATGATTTTTTTTTTATATCAAACAAATGTCTTCTTTCTATCAAAAAATTAATCTATATTTTCTTTTCTTTTTTTTTATCATAGTTTTACGTGCAAATGAATAATCAATTTTAACTATTGTAATCTTTAATCAGTTAGTTCAATAAAGAATAAAGCTTTAATCCCATGGGTTTGATTTTGAACCTTGGGTCACCATGAACTCTAGCATTTTCCTCCTACCCCAGTCCACTTTATTATATGTAATGGAATGGGTCTGGACCATCCATCCTGTTAATTCTCTGGAATACAGGAGAATCTGCACCTCGGAGAGAACCCACAATTGAACGAACTGCACAAATTGCCATGCCAGGCCAGGCTACGGAACGAAGTTTTCCTTGCCCTTTGGGATGGCGGACCACTTCCAACACTAGGCCTACTACATGTCGGCAGATGATTTGGTGGAAGTGGAACCCCCGCCAGAGGTTAGACGTCGGTAGATACTAGATAACATTTAATTAGGGGATATGTGCAGGAAAAAGAAAGATATCCACCTAGATTTATAACAAATCGTGGGATTAGCGGATTTGTAGTATGTTAAAACATTAGTGGGTTCATAAGGAGTTCTATGTCCACCTAAACATAAACTGATAGATGATTGTTAATATGATATTATTGAGCCCAAACCGGAGTGTTAATGTTGTGGCTGAACCTTATATTTTGTCCTCAGCACTAATATAACATGTTTATAAGTGGCTATCTATTATTCTTCCAACTTATGCCAAATATTTATAACATACGGTCATATATATCAACGGACGGACTGCTGGCAATATTAAATGTTGCGAAAGGAAGGATCATAGTTTTTTTTTTGTCTACAAAGAAGGATCATAGTTGCATGCTCTGCCTTTTCATGGGCTTTTTGTAGCCCGTGATGGAACTAAGGTGCGCCGCAATATCGGAATTCAACCTTGTCCGACTGTGACAAGAAAACCGTGTTCCTTATCTCGTTCGAGATAAAGGTTGAATGAACAAATATAACCAAAAAAATAGGAATATAAGATAATTGGACGTAATTATATATTATTTTAAATTTTTAAATAGATATAAGTTATATTTTTTTTTTGTAAAAGTAAGACTAACTGATAATATATAATATTATATTATGAATCTATTATTAATCTCTTAATAAGTTTGTAGTATGAGAAGCTAAGGTATACGGTTGGATGATTTAACAGACTTTACAATCAATTGAATGATATCCATACCCATAAAATTGTCTAATAACATGCATATACATATCAACATCTAATCTTTGTTTAAAAATTGGGAGAGCTTTATCCAAGTCAGTAAGTCGATATGCTTCAAATCTGAATTAATCATAACTTACTAGATTTTTGAATATTACGTGACATTCACCGAAAATTGATGTGAGATGGGCTCCACTAGCATTGTTTATATGAACTCCTTTTTTTTAATAGTTTTTGTTGAATATTCTTTTTGATATATAGTTAATTCGCTCGCATATATCTATCTAGATCTACCCATTAGAAAAAGTGTGGTACGTGATACATGAATATATGTATATATTAGAGATATTCGTGGCTTGCAAGAGACAAATAATAATCAATTACAAATAAGGAAGTAGGGGACTGCAGTGCAGCCTAGCCTCCAGTCCAAGCCCTCAAAGTCAAGTGGAGAGAGACAAAAATAAAGAAGGATTGATTATCTCGATCGGTGGAACTCAATGCCAAGCCCAAATCTAATCAGAGCAGATGGCCTAGTATTACTAGAAAGGCTGGGACAAGTCCAAGTCCAATCTGCAGCTTCGTCCCAGCTATATGAATGGAGAAGCCGCTCGAAGCGGGGACAGAAGGATTGTCGCTCTTGGAGTTGGGCCGAGGGATGGCACTGCCAGGAGCACCTCCGGGCTGTGGTGCACCAGCTGGTGAGTTGGCCTGACTGCTCTCGACGTTCACCTGAAGCTTCATTCCCCCGAGGCAGTACAATCTGTTCCCAGAGATGAAGTACCAGGGACCCGGCCTCGTTAGGGGTACTGACGTGTTCCCGTTTGAGAATGTCTGGAGTGCTGATGTTGTGGAGCAGTTGTCAAAACTGTCCTTGTTCACCTCTTCCACACTGTTAGACGACGAGTACTGGAATGCTGCAGCAATCGAAACTCATCCATAAGTAAGTATATTGGAGGTGAAACCGAACCACGATGATCAATCAGGAGTGGGAAAACAATGACTGACAAACTCACCGAGGACATCTCCGACATAGAAAGTCTTGCCAGTGGGCCAAGTATCGAGATCGGTGCTTATGTCCCAACCAGGACTATCCCCCACCATGTAATTTGTGGCATGGCAGTTGCAGATGAGTGCTGCTAGTAAGCTGATCAGGACGACGACACCGAGAGAAGGAGAAACTACTGCAGGTACAGACTCTGCCATCTATATATGTATTTGGGAGGTGAGGTCTGGGCATGCCAGGCTCGAAGGAAGGAAATGAGGAGTACTATAACTAGAAAGAACATCTTGGATATATATATGTCACATGTAGCGGGGCCTACTCAAATCATAATTAGATGACCTAATTAGTATACTGAATTTTTTGTCCTGTTTATTTTTTTTTTTTAGGAGTGCTTCTCTTCTTCCAGTCCCAGTCCCAGTTGGTGAGGTTTGGGGGAGGGTTGTTAAGCGTCTTCCAACTCCCTCCCTCCCTCACAAAGTAAAGAACCTGAGCTAGGTTTCTTGTTTGGCTTGGCTACAACAATCAACTCTGACGATGACGACACTGCCACAGAAAGATGATGATTTAGGTCTGGTATATATTATATTATAGCTAGGAGAGGAGACAGAAGAGATATATCTTAGGTTTGGGAAGCCAACGGGTACTTGTTGGGCTGGGCTGCTGCTGATGATAAATATGATCTGAAGGTCCAAAGAAAAGATGAGATACAGACAGGTTTGTGTGGGACAAACAAAGTATGGTCAAATCAAATACGGTACATCTTTCAATTTTCTCCAGTTTCCTCCCTAGTCTATGTCTATCTATCTATCTATCTATCTATCTAGCCTACACAGGTTTCCGTGCGTTTACTAATTTGGTAAGTTGGCTGCTGCTCTACTACTTACCATACATACCTAACTCGTACAGACATATATGTATTTTAAACAGCAGTGCAGGCAGGAACCGAACCGACAAGGTTCATCAAGAACTTCCTTCTTCCTTCCCACCAGAGTGGCGGATAAAGCTGGACAGAGTATTAAAAGTTAAAACTCAACAAATCCTTCTAATTTCTTGAAATTATTATTTTTTAAAAAAAAATTGCAAAATGGGCCGTAACATGGGCCGTAACATGGGCCGGCGCCATTCGGAATATTTGGTAGGATACTTGTGCAATTTTGAGTAGCAGCAGCTATCTAGGTCTAGGCCATAAGCTCTGTAATTGCAAAACCAAAGCCCAAGTCCAAGTCCAAGTCCAAGTCCAGCGTAACTTATCGAGCTCATTCATAATCATTCCTGATTTTCGTATCACCCACCAGCCCAAATTCACTAGTCGACCACCAAGCCGAAACGGAGGATCCAGAGCAAGCTGCAAGCTCCAGATGGATGGACATCGACGTGCCTCGGTGAACTTGATCTCAATCCTAGTCCAGCTCCAGCCTGCATTCACCCAGGCTGGCTCGATTCAGCACCGTTGAAGAATGTCTTCTTGTCTGTAATTCTTGAATAAATAAATTACAAAATTATAAGTAATCTTATATTCAAATAATAAGGAAACAAATTTACAGAAATAAATTTTTTTTTTTTGCTGTCTTCACACGCCGCTCGCCTGTGCCTTGAAATTGACTTCCAATCCATTCCCCCGTCTTCAGATTATCCGGTTTAATGAGACACATGCTGCATCTTCCACAATTCTTTTATTGGATATTAATATTATTGTGTAGTGTTCCATACTAAAGTTGAGCTGAGGTGGAGATTAAATTTCTCACAATGCTTATTAATTAAGAATTTGCTCCTGATCGATCTGCATGAGGTGCGTTTGGATTTTGAAGTCATGGGTCCACCCCACAGACGATAGATAGCAAAGAAATGTGGATGACAAAGAAGCGGTGAAACGCGTAGCATAGGATTGATAATCTGAGTTGAATTGAGTTGAAGAAGGAAGGAAGGAAGCCAGCTAGCTAGCTCAGCTGCATTTGCATTGCATTGCATGCATATATGCCCTAATTAAGCCTTTCTTTTTTGTCCATATTTTACATATCTAAAAACAACTTCATCATCTTGTCCCCACCCCACAAAACAACACGTGTGGTCTTGCATGAACGCATGCATCCATGTGCTTCCATCATATATATATATATATATATATAAATATCATACATTATTACATATAATAAATAATATTTTTCTCCACCAATTTTTTCCCCACCTCTTCTCCTGCAGAAAGTCTTTGTCACCAATACCACATCGATATTGCTTTTTTATGGTATTATTATAAATTAATAGGAATAGTCATGTGAGCAGATTTGCTAAAGAAAAATTAGACAATTAAAATAAAAAATTTAAACTTTTTAAAAACATGTAAAAAAAAAACCTCTATGAAATAATGTCAAATATTATATTACACAATTTTTTTTGGATTTTACTTATTTCTTGGTATTTTTAAGGTTGTTCAGAATTTTTATTCATAATTTGAATATTTTATAATTTAAATTTTCTCACAAATTTACTAGTATATGTACCTAATTCTTATTAACTTGATATACCTCTAAATACTATTGACGTGTATACTTGACCGTGTCGTACAATAATTTCTCATCCTCCTTGGATTTTAGTTTGATTTCCACCCGATCTGGGGAATCTCGCAATCGCTTCTCACTTAACTTTTTAATTTCTCAATAACATAATACGATTTTTAATGATAATATGTAAATATTTATTAGTGTAACTTATGAATAATATGAGGAGTTAAAATCACCTCAGAATTAACCGAACAAATACGTAAGGATTAATTTTGTGGTAAATATTTTCGGCGCCTGACAAGTTTGACATTGATCATTTTTATTCTGACATGAACAAATTCCTTTATTGTCACTCTCATAATCTCAACTACAAATTACTACTCAATGAGGATGAGATTAAAAACTTTTTTTAAAAAAAAGTGTTAAAAAATTACGTCAATAATTCACGACCGAAAACGATCTGTTACTGTAGCGGACAGAGGATCGATGGATTCTCATTAACTGAATTTATACATACAGATTATTTTCCAAAAAAGAAAAAAGAGAGAAATTATTATAAGTACAGTACAGATGTTCACAGTAAGAGAGTGCGATGTCAGACTCAGAGACATGGTAACAATTGGATGGCTTAGGGCGACTGGTTGATCTCGTGGTGGCATGTCCAGTTCACGTCAGCTCAGGCCAGATCGTTCACGGACGTATGATCATTTGAAAAATAATCACTAAGGTTTACTTTGTAAATTCATTTTAATTAAATTTTATTTCTTTTACCGGATAAAAAGAGGAAAAGGAAAGCCTTAGAACTTGATAGAAGTCTCCCCAATTACACTTTTTTCTTCCGGTAAAAAAGGTGTCCGTTACAGTAGACTAGTTAAACGAGAGGAGAGGGCTGGCTGGCTGGCTGGCACGCACACACTGTGCTGCTATGCTTAATTTTTTATTTTTTATTTTTGTTAAAGTGAGACCAACATATATTATCATCTATGAATTTAATTAATGAACATTTGATATGTAAATATAAGTGCCACTTCATTTTGGAAAGAATGCACTGTCATTTTTGTTTTCAAATATGAAAAACACTAGTTATTCGAGAACATAAGTGACGTGGCTGTGGGAAAGGTTACTTAAACAGCACGAAGGCAAAAGACAGAAGTAACTCATGGGGTGGTGACGTGACGATGGTTAGTTTCTCTATTTTTTTAACTCGGGGGAGGAGTGCAGTGCAGTTCAGTTCAGTTCCAATTCTGATATCATCTTTGTAACTCTATAAATTTAATGCAGCTCTCTCCTCTCCTCGCCTCTCCTCTCCTCTCCTCTCCCTCAACACCCCCAGCTTTATGTATTCCTCC
>JAOYND010146488.1:0-10017 GCA_025802135.1 Lagerstroemia fauriei | reverse complement strand
ATGTGTCTGTATGTCAATTCACCTATTTAATTATTTTTTATTTTTTATTTATCAAAAAAATTCATTAATATATCCATACATAATACATAAATGTTTTGGTGGGCAGCCTGTCGGTGAATTAGCTGTATGTGTTAAATTTGATTGTTTATATCATGTTTGTTAAGATTATATTTCCTTGTAAACCATCTCTAAATAACATGGAAAATTACTACTTTGCCCTATTTTTACAAAATTTTGGTGTAAAATTCAGCTCATTTCCTTTTTTTCGGGCCATTAAAATTCTAAGGAACAAACTCACTTTCTTGATAATAAAAATGCAAGGAAAAAAGTTTCATTCTCAAATTATATGTCGTAAAAATCCAATTTATTCTCTTTTTCATCATGAGGCCACTCCTTCTACCTTCTACTATCCCGACTCCTTCTTAGCTCGCCCACCAAAAGAGATTCTCTCAACAATCATTGTCTCAATAATCATCGTGTTTTTAGGGTTTCGTCAGCATCCCCATAGATTTGCTTCTCTTACCCAATATAAGGTTGTTTCCTAAATTTTAGATCTGGAAACTACCATATTTAATCTTGAAATAAGACCTTACCCGAAATCTAAAAGATATCACAGATTCCAGGTATCCTATTAGAACATATTTATTATTTATTCTTTTATTTATAATATTGATTATCTATAATATTGATTACTTCAATATTTTTATGATTATTATTTTATTTTATTTTATTTTATTTTATATCATAATTAAATATGTATAATTTTAAGTATGTTTACAGTATATTTAAATATTATTTATCACTGATTTTAAGTTTTAATGATTTTTTAGACTTGAAAAATTTATCAAATATGAATAATTATTATGTCAAATGAAATTCCATCGAGTTAAGAATACAACAGTTTAAACAGTTCGTAAATTGAAGCTCAAATAATGAAGTTACAAGCGGTTAAAATTAACCACACTAATCAGTTAATAGGTTCCACGTACCCTATGTGCTAAAACCGGAACCGGAACCGATCGATTCCTTGGTTCGTTATCCAGAACCTACCATATTTCATTAAAATTTACTCAGAACCTATTCAACCGATTTTGGGTCTACCCTATGCCAGTGAACTCGCTTATCTTTCACTATCCTACTCTCTAGGGTTTGGTCCGATTATAGGGTTTTTCTTCATGGAAACTTGTATTACCATTAAAAACTTTGCAATCACTACAAGTTATGATTGGATATAACTCTGCACATGGAAAAGGCATTATTGAGCAAGAAAAATAGATAAATGAGATGAGATTGATAGACATCTCTCAAAAATTACCTATGGACTTCAGCTTTTTTTTCCTATTCTTTCCCCCCAAGTGCTCAGTTACTAATCACTGTCAATTAGTCTCCGAATCATCGTTGTTGCAATAATTAGATAGGTATAGTTTTGATTACTGGCAAAGTGGATTGTTTTTTTCTGAACGTGGTATTAAATTAGCTCATGACCCATTAGACACGTCTATCAAAAATTTGTTACAAAAATCTCGTAACTATCGACTGTGTTTCAATATTTTACTCATTGTTAAAATGTATGCTAGCGCGTAACTACTACTCAATATTAACAGAATGTCTTTTTGCTTAAAATTTTAAATTGCAAAGAATGAGTGCTTCAAGATAGAGCAAGCTATTCTTATATATTTCTTCTACCAACGAGCCAGTCAGCCAAATGAAGAAACTTTTGTGGCTTGAGTTATTAATCTGGGGGAGAAATTGAATCCATGTGTTATATCTAGCAATATATTGATTTTTGTTGCCACTGCTCTATTGTTAATATGAAGAGCCCAATTGGAAGCATTTGTTTTCTTGAGAACAACAAACACAACACAAAGTCATATATTTTTGCCATTAGTCTTTTCCTTCCTTTTTCTTTTTCTATTCTATGTCATACTTCATTGCATTATATATATATATATAGATAATATTCTTTTCTTTATATTTTTTTTAGATAGAACAATTGTATGTTGAGTCATTATGGACATCGTTGTCAAATTCGCGAGCTAACTCGTAAATGGATGGAATTGAGTTAACTCACACTAAAATTGAAAGTTACAGTGGACTCGATAAACTTGAGACTTAACTTGGTAAAGTCAGTAAACTCAAGTCATTGAATCGGTGAATTAGATAAATTAATTTTTTAGGCCCAATAGACTATTTAATGTCTAGCGATCCACTTTTTAAGTGACAGACCCAGCTCATTAAATGGGATCAAATGCTTCTCTAAGATGTTACCCAAAGTTTCATGGGATCAGATTAGTCTCTCGCAGCCACGACCTTTCTTGCCTCATCCTTCTATGCCCAAACTCGAGTTGCTACCTAAGCTCCTTCCCTTTGGTTGCTGCTATTAGAACAATCCACACTTGTTGCCCGAGCTATACTTAAAAGCACCACCCTAAGTTTCCTTCAATCCGGCCTGATATATTTATTTGCTAGATAAACTCTAATACAAGTTTATGTTTCGAATTTACAGAGGAGCATTGAGTACAAATATCCCAATTTTCAAAACTATTTTGTGAAAAATGGTTCACCTCAAAATAATTCCGTGAGTACTATAAGCAAAACGCATTTTCGAAACGAGTTATGGTTGTAATTTTTTTTAAAAAAATATATACTTTTTAAATGAGTTTTCAGCTGAACCTATGTTTTGTTTACCAAAAGGTTAAACTCGAATTTAAAATGAGTTTCACGTAAAACTCATTTTATGTTTTTAATTTAGAAAAATCAACTCCAAAGTGGCATCATGTAAAGAGTATGCAAGTGTGCCACTTCTTCAACCTAAAACCTTATACCTTCAATAACATCAACAATGTAAACATATTCAACCCAATAAAATGACTGAATAAATTTCTCACATATCACAAACTCCAAATACTTAAGAACTTCCATCAATTTAAAATACTATTCAAATAATCCAACAAGAATAACAAATTAAAGAACACCACCAAAAGTATCACCATCATCATTCATCTATTTACTGGCAACAAAAAGTATAAAGTGCAACATTATCTATACCTCCAACGATGCCTCTAGTACACATATATAATAGGAGAAGAGCTGCTCTGGCCTGCTTCATCCGGTGCAGGTGCATCTGCCATCGGTGTCCCATCCCATGTTCGTGGTTCTATCCGGTGACACCTTGACTCATGACTTGATTTACCTGAAAACTCATTTTGAAGTCGAGTTTAACCTTTGGGTAAATGAAACGTAGGTTCAAACTGAGTTTTTACTAAAAACTCATTTAGAAAGTATGTTTTCGAAAAAAAAATTACAACCGTAACTCGTTTTAAAAATGCATTTTATTTACATTACTCACGGAATTATTTTGAGGCAAACTATTTTTTAACAAAATAGTTTCTAAAATTGGGGTATTTACGCTCAATGCTCATTTACAGAGCTGCCTACAAGTTTACATAAACTCTCGAACTTGACAACCTTGATTAGGATGATGGTTACTATTATTTCTATACTAGTAAAAAACATGTGCTTCACATGGCAAAACTCAACTCATCAATTTATGTTAAATTACATGCGTTTAATCAATAATTAAATGTTAGGGTTGTGCAAGCTGCAACTTGCAAGAGGAAAATAGAAGAGTTATGTAAAATTAATGGAATAAAAATAACTAAAGAAATGAAGCATGTTTGTTAGTATGAACTGGGGATCAAGCTTATTTGTAGATAGGGAAAGTTGAACTATGATGAGATTCAAGTCAAGATTCAGTGAACTAGTTTGAACTGTTGTCATATTTGGTAGGTCAAAATGAAATGAAATTGGAATCACCATTCCAGTCACCATTCTTCTTCCTTGGTTTTGTTACACAAAAATCATTGGAATGATGATTCCAATGAAATGACCATTCCATCACTTTTTTAAAAATTCATTCCATCCAATCTCCCATGGAATTGGCACTTCACCTAAATTTTTATGTGAAAAATATTAATACCAAATTTATCCTTCACTTTCCATCAAAATTATCAATTACTTAAAACATAAAATTTTTAAATCATCATTCTCTTCTGCGTTATCGTTTCTCCAATCGAGCTGCCACCGTAACCTCACATAATTCATAAGTTCATCGATTATCAAGTGTTTGGGGTGAAGTTAAACATTTTATTATGGATTAAAATAGTTTTTTGGTTATTGTATCATTTGTTATTCATTGCATTTTTATTATTTTTGATAACTTTTCATTTTCTTCTTTTTTTTCTATTTTTATCCATTTTATATTTCATGTTTTAAAGTTTCCTCCATTTTTTAGTATTGAAGTATCTCATTTATCATAGTATAAGGATAATTTGGATTTAGTAAGTGCATTAGTATTGAGGGTATGATTGGTAAATAAAATTTTTATATTCAATTCAATTTTTTTTTATATCAAGGATGGTACCTAAGTAGCAATGTTAATCATCATTCAATCTCCTTTCCATTACATTGATATTATTCTATTCCATTCCATCCTACCAAACATAACATTAAGTCATGATAAGAATGTGTGAAAGACATCTCTAGTTTTCATCATCGGACAAACAAGACAGTTGGTAATTCCATTAAAGAATTCAATTGTGAATGTATAGCTAAAAGCCATACTATATGTGGCCGATATCTTTAACTACCTGATAGCGTGATCTCACATACTCTCAACAATATCCTAATATACAATTATTCCATCCTTAAAGGGAGATATGCCCTTATGAATGGATGGGCTACCAGTTGAACTCTATGCTCTGATACTGGTGAAACATTTATGGTGTTTTTTTTCAAGTTTTTATATGTTACTAGACAGAATATCTAAGGGTAGTTTTTCAAATTCTCTTATCAATGAAATTTGTAATCAAGAAAAGAGAGTATTTAACTTCACTTAATGCTACAATTTAATTCAATGCAACAAATAGGATGTGTACAACACTAACCTCCATGTGATCTCGACATAAACTAGGGAATTGAGATCTTACTTGAATTGTTGTCAAAATCACGAGTTAAATTGTAAACTCATAAACTTGGACGAATTTACAAGCTTGGTGCATAGAATCGAGTTAAGTCATAGTGGAATCGAAAGTTATAGAGGATTCGATAAACTCGGAAGTTAATTTAGTAAACTCTATAGAATCAGTAAATTCGCAAGTATCGTCACTGAATCAACGAATCAAATAAATTAAATTTTCGAGACCCAATAGGCTATCTAATATCTAGCGGCCCACTCTTTAAGTTACAAATGGGCTAGACCCATCCCATTATATGGTCAGATGCCTTTCTACAACATATCCCTAACACTAAACTTCGATAAAAAATGAACATTGGTTAAAGTAAAGAAAAAACCGGTCTGTTCTATTGTCTATTCTATTAAGATCCAAGATAACAACTGCTGATTACAGATTTGCTTGTTTCTCTGGTGTGAACAATGGTTCTGAGACATTCCTCTAATGTTTTTCTACTTGAATTTATTTGATGTTGTCTAACTGTCTCAGTTGAACTTATTTTATGAGTTGGTTGTGGGATGATAAATATGGATAATTATATTTACTTAGTATATAAACTTTACGAGTTTACATTTTGGACTTAGTCAACAGGTTTATATAGACTCTCAAATTTGTCAACCCTGTGTCACGGGTGTGCTAAATTTGACAACCCTGTGTCATAACCCTTGTAGCCTTAGGAGCTCATCTAAGTCAGCCTTAACAACCAAAGAGACTCTTAGAGACAGAAAATAGAGAGAAACTTTGAACTTGAGGAATTTTCTAATGTATTGCAAATGATAGGAGTACCTCTTTATATAATATATATGGGTGGGAATCTTCACATAATACTCCTATGCGACAAAATAAAAATATTACAAGATATACTATAAATGGTTGATCTACTTTCCCTATTGACATTGGTACATACCCATCTAGAAGAATCACATTCCTTGTTAGGCACGACTGATGACGTGTCGTGGATAGTCTTCCATTTTTTTGTTTGATCAGTGATATTCTCCCTACTTATCCAAGCAATGTCCTCGTCATTTCCTTGATGTGAAACGACTTGATCTATTCCTCGAACTACTAAAGATATTCAAATGGTCCTTACTCTACTCATTCTCTGGCAATTCCTTCCACTTGATCCAGCATTGTCGCTTTGGCTTGCCCTATTGCTTGCTCGATTCCTCTAGCTTTGGAGGTGTCTTGGGGGTACGATGCCAAGGTAGGGTTTTATTGTTGGGAACGAGTGTGACTCGATGATTCACTTCTGTCCCTGGTGGAACTTTCTGAATGAGCTCGTGTGGCATAGGTTCCTTGAGGGTGTCGAGGACTTGAACGCCATTTGATGGAACACGGTTCTTGTCACTTACCCCTCGTTGACCTACAATGTAGTGAGATATGTTACCTCATTCTCCTAGGTTCCTTTTATGAGCTGCATCATCATAACCTCTGGGTCCCTTCCCTATCAACTGCTTATCGGTACGATGTATTGGCGCTGACCATCAAGGATGAAGATGCAATCTATGGATGAAACGATCAGCGCTAGGGATGTTCGGGGTTCGAGTATCCTATATTTTTCATGACACTCGGATCCTATATTATATAAGACCAGTTCCTAACTTTGGGATCCGGACCCTACCCTATTGAATATTGAAATCGAACCCTACCCAAAATCTGTAAGACACCACATGTTCCGGGTACCCTATTGGAATCTGTTTATTATTTATTTTTTACATCTAAAATATGGATTACTTCAATATTTTTTCATGATTATTATTATTTCATATAATTTTTTATCATAATAAAATGTGTAATTTTAAGTATATTTGCGTTATATTTAAGTACTGTTTATTACTAACTTTAAGTTGTAATGATACTTTATGCATGAAAAATTCATCAAATATACATAATTATGATCTCAAATGAAAGTTCATCGAGTTAGAAATACAACGGTTTAAACGGTTCATGAATTGGAGTTTAAACAAGAAGTTACGGATGATTAAAATTAACCGTGCGAATAAGTTAACAGGTTTCGATTACCCTGTGTGCTATAACCGAAACCAGTACCGGAACCGACCGGTTTCTTCATTCGCTACCTGGAACGTATCCTATTTTTATTGAGATCTACCCAAAACCTACCCAATAAGGCTAGGGTAGGTTCCTACTGATTCTGGGTCTACCCTATACCCGTGACACCCGTAATCAGCGCATCGATCGGATCTAGGAAATCCATCCCGATGATGAAGTCATAGTCATCGAGCTGGATAACCGACATCTTGCCACTCCATGGTCTTAGTTGGATGTTCACGTCACACGCTACGTTGAAAGTCACGCAAAGTCCCAACATCTTTGATCCGTCCTCAGAAATGAAGAGGTTGGAGTCACTTGTACCGACGAGCGCACTTACATGTTTCCATACAACCTCCACATCTGCGAACAAAAGTCTCTTGAACTTGTTGATCTTCTTCATGGTGATGGAATTAAAGATTTGCATTGATCTCAGCTCCATTTCCTCTTCCTCTTTCTCTTCATCGATTTTGATATGAGCATTGAGCTTGGCCTTGGTGGAGCATTCCCTTATCCTATGTGGCCCATTGCAAAGGAAACACTAAACTTGCATCCTTTCCTGATCTGCTCCTTTATTCAATGCTGCTTTTTCCTTGTGAGTCGACTTGGACGTCTTACCTTTGTCCGATTGGTGAGACCTCTCATAGTCTCCCCACCTTCACCTTGATTCTCTCCCTTAGAGTTGAACTTACTCCAAGGTCGAAGCTCGATCAATGACTCAATTGTCGACATGGCCTTTGTTAGGTCGGGGACACTATGTCGTTGTATCTCAAGCTTAGCCCACAACCTAAGTCCATCCATGAATTCGAAAAAAGCTTCCCTCTTTTCCAGAGGGGAGATCTAGAATATCAACTCCAAAAATGCTTCACGTACTCTCAGATTTGTCCCTTGTGCTCCAAATGATAAAATATAGCCTTGGCTTCATTCTCAGCATACTCGAGGTAGAACTGTTGCCTTAGTTTTGCCTCAAATTGTGCCCATGTTGTGATGGGCTCCCCACTGTGTTCATCCAATCTATGTCGCCACCACAACAAAGCGGCATTAGAAAGAAAGATGAAAACGGTGCTTACCCTCACAACATCGTCCATAATGCCAGTTGCCTTGAAATAGTTGTCTATACTCCAGAGAAAGTTGTCCACATCTTTGGCCACTCGCGAACCCTTTAACTCTTTCAGTTTCTGGAGGTGAGCAGTAAATCTCCCAACTCCATGTGCTTTAATGTAGCGACCTTGGCCCTTGAGCTCGTCAATCTCCTTGCGCATGGCTATGACGAGTGCCTCAATAGAATCATTTCGTTGAACAGTTGCATTCAAGATGCCCATCAGGTCCTCCTCCTTCATCCCCGAGTGTTGCTCCTCCACGACAGATGTCGCGTTATCTACCTTGCATTGAACCTCTACAATGACGAACCCCATCTTCCTCACATGGCACTTTATGACTACAATCGCATCCCTTGGGCTATCGCGGGCCTTCTTCGACTTGGCAACCTTCACTTTCTCATTCACAATCTCCGAATGAGATGCCATCGCTTCAATCAAAACCTTCATTCTGATAGTACTTGTCATGAACATGCTAATTTACTAGCGTTCCCTCAACCCATTGGCCTTAGGAGCTCATCTTAAGTTAGTCTTAACAATCAAAGAGACTCTTAGAGAGAGAAAGTAGAGAGAGAAACTCTAAACTTGAAGAATTTTTTGATGTATTGTAAACGAGGGTAGAACCCTTTTATATAGTGTGTGGGTGGGAATCTTCTCATAATATTCTTATACGTCAAAAGAAAAATATTATAAGATATACCATAAATGGTTTATCTACTTTCCTATTTACATTAGTACAATTATAATAACCCATCTAGAAGGATTGCCTTGTCACGGATAAATTGCCTTCTCAAATATGATCGCTGACGTATCGTGGATAACCTTACATATCCAGGTTGATCTGTGAAACTTGCAAGGTAAAATAAAAAACACTATAATTTGTGGTTATTTCAGTTATTTGCCCATATAAATTTACCTATTTATAATATTATAATTAAATAATTTTAAAACAATTAAAATTTATATTAATTTTAATAAAATAAAAATATTTTTAAAAAAAAATTTATTAAGAGAAAATTAAAAATAAAATAAATAAAAAATTAATTTTAAAATATATTAAAACTAGACACAGGTCCGTGCTATACACGGAAAGAAAATAAAAACAAACAAATATGAAATACTAAAATAAATTTACATAATTAGATCATTTATTTATAATTTATTGCAATTTAATTCATTTGAAATTTTTTAACTTATTAAGTATAGTATTTTCAATTGTCATTAGTATATTATGTCCATTTTACATTTTCAATTTTACAATTTTAAATCATTCGTTCAAAAACTATGACATATTTTTTTGTTACAATTCTAGATATGGAGTGAGATAGGGAAATCTGATTAGTTAACGAAAGATTTTTACTGTTAAAATCGTAGATATGGAGTGAGAGGAAAATGACTGAAATTATTATTTTACCCATAATTTAGAAATCAAATACATGTCATAAATTTTAATATGTAAATTAGATGGAGGACAATTATCGAAAATTAAAAACTATCAAACTTCACAAACGTTTGCATATAATAATATAGATAAGTTATAATATAATAGTATATCATATGGAAGGTCAGGCCAAGAGAGAGATTCAGACCTCTCCCAAACCGGGTCAGGTTGGGGTGGATCTCGTGAGCGAGGGCAAAATTGCCTACCCTATTGAGTTAGTGCGGTTGGACCTCGAATGGCTCAGGGTGGGTTTTGGGGCTTGGTGGGTTGGTTCGCAATCTTTGCCTTGGGGAGCTGATAGAGATAGAAGTAGAGAGAGAGAGAGAGAATAGCAGAATTGTAGAGACAGGGAGAAGAAGGACTGAGAATTGGGGGAGAACAGAGAGATATTTTGCACTTCATTCACCATTCCCTTCCA
>JAOYND010146385.1:0-10018 GCA_025802135.1 Lagerstroemia fauriei | reverse complement strand
CACAAGTCAATAATGATATATTTAAGTTAGCTTCTAGAATATATCACTTTCCTCTTTTGACAAGTAGAATATATTACATTCCCCTTTATTTAGTTCTGAAGATACAAGATATATTTCATATTTTCTATAGGGAAACTCTTAGATTTACTTTATTATTAGTTTGCCATCACATGAGGTTCATTCAGGAAGGTTATTTTGATGTAATATTGCATTTAGGCCTATTTAAAGGCTGGTGCATAGTCTTGGATGAATTTTTAGACTCAGATTATGGATTAATAAAATGTGAGATTTTATTCCTTTTGGTTCTTTGAAGAACTGAATGAACTTATCCGAGTTTTCCGTGGCGTTCATCATCGACTTATCAATCAAACCTTTCACAGTTGATTGTGGCGTTTTCACCATACTAAGGTTCTTACCTCTCTATAAGTAACGGGTCAAGGTTTCACCATTCGAGCTTGACAAGGACATGTTTCCTGGAGACCTTAGTCGAATACGGGTTTCGTCACAAGTTGGTGAGGTTTATATCATACTTGATATCGGATTTCATGACATTGTTGGCGAAGTTCACAGCAATATGGTTGTTGATTAATTACATTAAATAAATATGAAAACTGTATTAATGGATTCCACTTTAATCTCATAGGAGAAGTAAAATGAAGCTGTAAACCCCAGGGGTTACCTCAAGTAGATAGGACCTGCGTACGACTCGTGTGAAAATTCATGAGGTCGAAGGTTCAAATCTCTACTGAGCACGAAACCCTTGGTGATGCCTCACACATGTACTTTGCACATTGACTCACCTAAAGGTACTGAAACCTATAGTGCAACATGCATTTAGTCATAAACATTTTGCATCAAAATCAACCTCTAAGGGTCAACTCAAGTGGATAGGGCATCCGTACAACTCGTATCGAAATTCACGAGTTCGGATGTTTGAATCCTCCTTGAGTGTGTAGCCAATGGTGAGGAGGTCAAACATATATGTTGATATAGACAGGTGACCAGCGCTCAACCCGACTCCCTCATTGGAAATGGACTCAAGAAATACCGACTCACATAGCAGACATTGAACATTCGACTTCCATCCACATGATGGAAGTCGGACAAGCTCGACTCTCTCCCACATGGACGATCACTAAGTCTAACTTCCTCCCATATGATTACCGAGTCTGACTCTTTCCCATACTACAGATGTCAGGCATCCCAGTCCGACCTCTTCCACATGGACGTCGGACATCTACTAAGTCCAACTCTTTCCCCAAAGCACGGACGTCGGACGTGCAAGTCCTTGACTCTCCCACATGGATGTCAGACATCCTCCAAGTCGGACCCTCAATCATGTGCTCAGCATGTGGGAGACATGACCATGTAAACCTTCCATACTAATCGGGATCTATATATAGCCCCCATCAGGGGGTCAGGTAATTCATTCACTCCTCCCCTCTTCAACATCTCTTCTCCTTCTCCTCCCTCCTCCTCTTGCATCGGAGGGCCACTCCGGGGGACCACCCCGAGCTTGGCTCTTTGCAGGTCTCCGGTGAAGTTCGTCCATCTTCTCAATCTCGAGGCTAGCTCCGAGTTCATCTGAGGATCTTTCGACCCGATAGGTCACCTGGAGGTACTATCATATGTGCTTTGCATATGGACTTACTATGGGTTTGTGGGATGTTCATGAACCCGGCGAGAATAAACACCTCGTTATAAAAATAATTGCATCAAAATCGAAATCAAAGTCCTCTTTTTAAAGAATCTGATGATGAGGAAATGCTTCAGATGAGTATATACCAGATATTAGTGATTATTTATAAATTATATTCTTTTCTCAATTTAAGACCTTTATGTTTATGTATCGAAAAATATCATATCGTAAATATTTACATTTTGTTATGTTAAATCGTGGCCTTTTCTTTATTTTTCATTTTACTATATCTTTATTTTTGGAAAAATGACATTAGAAGTTCTATATATTTTTCGTTTTTGACAGTTGGGTCCTATAAGTTTGAAAATGGCTAAATTAGCCATATAAGATTAGTTTTGTTACACTTTCAGTCCAAATTGTTACTAGTTTGCTGACGTAAAATCCACACCGTTAACAGTTTCATTAACCTGATTACTTTATTTTTTAAATAATAAATTTCCATTTGTGGACATTACTTAGATGCAAAAATATAGCTACTTCGTAACATCTATCTAGACATTTGAGTTGGTTCTATGGGGTCTGCATTGATTTTGTGGAGGTATAATATATGCAACCATCTATCTATTTTCTGTTAATATAATAGTCGAAAAGTTGACCTAAAAGACTAAAAAAGAAAGACGCTCATTTGATGCAAACGGCGCTGGCAGTACATTTCTTGCGAAAACTTGCCCGTGTTTTCTGGTTAGTTTCATCAAATCGTCGTTCATTTTACGCGGTGGAGGATAATATCGTTGACTGAACGTAAAGTTGAGAATAAGTGTTTGCGACATCACATTATTGTCAATTTTTGTGTGGACTCAAAGTGAAGGAAAATTAGAAGAAAAATGAATGGCGTAAACAAAAATCCCGTTTGCATCTACTATTTTCATGGTGCATTGCCGATAATACACGTATTTGTTGTAGTGCCTCTGAACTTAATCGTTGATGAGGGCTTCATGTGACACGCCCCCACGCATAAAATTTACCAACCAGACGTCAACAGATTTCTAAACTTAGTAAAATTAAAAGATAAAATTTTAAAAATCAAATATTATGTAGAAAATCTTGAAAATGCATTATATAAAATAAATCATCAGAAAATATTTAAATTGGATATCTAAAGATAATTAATAAAAGTGTAGAATGAATTAGAATTAAAAAAAAGATTAAAATCTGTAAAAATAAATTCATTAGAAAAAATTTATTAAGTGACTCCGGCACCTCATTCTTGCATAATTCATCGAATAAATCGAAACCATGCATGAAGAAAGACAGCAATTAGGAACCAAAAGAAGGAAAACTCATAGCATCAAGCAAGCATGGCGTGACGCGGCTCATTCACAATCAAATCCAAGTCCAAACAATATATGACTGGGATAAGAATCAACCACAATCAAAGTGAGTTTGATCCAACCAAGACATAAATAATATGAGGCTCAATCGCCATCAAACTCAACTCAAATAAGTCATGAATGTTTCAATTACAACCGAACCAAATTCACCTCAATTAATATACAGATAAGGCACAATTCAATGTAACCCAAATCAAATGAAATCAAAATTCAATCAGGACATCCTTTGGACTCCCTTAGCCCGTTAGTTTTCCCCCCAAGCCCACTCAAAGTCCATTTAGTTCTAAGTTCAATTAGACCCTAAGCTGGATTTTATTCTTTAAAGCTCATTTAAATCTCCAAGTCTAATGAATATTCATCTAAACAGCCAAGACTCAATCCTCAAACCAATAATGAATGAAATGAGCTGTTTCACTATTGCACTGCTCAATAAATCGTCATGCAAACTCATTACCTCAACAACAGTATTTCATGCATATAATTTGTTGCATTTTAATTCAAATATCAAAAGCATGCAAGCATGTTCTTTTAACATAAGCTTTCAAATTAAATACAAAAAATATAAGCCTAGATTCGAACGAAGGACAAACAGAGAATCACATGGTTACATCAAACAGCTCACTCCTTATAAAAGCATAGTGAACAATCATGAGGATGTTGCTTCCCATTTTTCATCAAGAAATCCAATGACACTAGGAATGTCCGATCTTAGTGATATAAATGAAACCCCAAGCAAGGTAGAACAATTGAAGGAGCAAACTAATATGCATGAAACTGCTAATGACTCAGCAGTAAAAGAAGGAAATGGAATTTTGGGAGCTAACTTGGTTCGTCCCCAGAACCGGAGTTGATGTTTCAAAGACCCAAAAAATACTATATGACCCCACCACATATACGAAGGCAATGCCTTTGGGTTCTCCTTCCCAGAAACAGAGGATAAGGCTGTGTAAACAGCTTCATCAATGCATCAATGCATCAAATCAAGATTCATTCAGGCCATTGCAATAGTGGAGAGAACGAGCATGGACAAAATATTACTCAACCAATCAATTCTTAGGACCCTCGGTTGTGCACGAAAGTTCAAGAGGATTATACCCATCCCTTAGCAACTTAATTGGATTGAGGTATTAAGGAATTTGAAGGGGAAGGATTTGAAAGGATTACACAATCCCTTATTTGAGTAAATTATTAGGAGGGATTTGGAGGGATTCAGATTCACAGTTGTTGCAATAAAAATTGATGTGCGAGCAAACCAAGCACGCAAGTATACGTATCGCTTAAGTAATATAATGAATGAGTAAGAGATCGATCCCACGAGGATCTAGTTCAATTAAAATTAAACAATAAACTAAACAATTAAACCAAGTTAGGCAAATCGAATCAAATGAGAATTTCAAAGAAAAAAACAAAAGTAAATCGAAAGCAATTAGAAGAAATTAATCAATTTTAATGGACCTAGGGCTCACAACTTCCCTCAATCCTACTTCTAAATCCAAACATAATCTCTATATGCAACTGATTACGATGTTACTATCCAAGGATTTTGTCTCCTTGCCTATCTTTCGGCTTAACAAGAACGTGTTTCTAGGACGATACCAACCACTCTATCTCCAGGCAGTTAATATTAAGAAACTCATTGAGCTCGAACCCTAATCTGGATACCTAGGGTAATAGACTTATCTGTCGATGCTTCTCACAAATAATCCCGACCACTCGGCATGAATTATCCTAGGTTATATTATCTCTGGCGTGAATTCGACTCCGTCTCTCAAGTTTGTCGATCTCTCCTAATCGATCTAATTGGTGGCCAGTCAATCAGAAAGCATTAAAGAAAATAATAATATAAATAACACGAATGTAATCAATCACATATAAGAGAAAAGGGAAGAACTTAGAAAGTAAAAAATAGTTTCATTACTTGCCCTAGGAAAGAGGGAATTAGTTCATGATGGAATTAAAAGAAAATATCAAGAGAAGATTCGAATGCATCATGACTAAGAAAAGAAAAGAGGAAAAGAAGAAAAACTCTTGAATGATTCGAAGCCAATCTCTAGATCATTGGAGTCTTCTTGAAGCACGTTGATCCTCTTATTTTTCTCGAAGTTGTGAATGACCCGAACTCTTCTTGGCAGCAAAAGGAATATAAAAACTGGTATGAAAGATGGTAGGTGCCCATGTGTGCTGCCCCGTCTAGAATTTATAAGAATAGAGAATAAAATATTACATCTTGCCTAAAATATTTCCCAAATATCTCAATCCTAAATATTATTATGACAAAATATTGTGTTTCCCCTGGTATGTCAAGTGAAATATAATCTTTTGATATCCCAATATCACAAAATAGCTTTCATATCGAGCTTCAGGATCTTCAGGAAATCGAATATTCCGCGAATATCACGGAATCCTCTGTGTCAGTGAGGGGTCGTGACTGCTCTGTACTGTTCTGTGCTTCAAGGGGTCGCGACCCTAGGTCGTGACTCCTCCCTTGATCCTCTGTTTTCCATCTTCTATCCAGCTTTGTTCAGTGAGTCAAGGTCCACCTTCTTAACCCGGTTAGTCCTTCATTATCTACCTACATCGATAAAAAGCCCGGAAGTACCAACATTCTTGTAAGAAAATCTGAATTAATTAATCATGACTTGATTTCACTCAACTAAGGAATAACAACAAATCATGCTTTAAAATTCATGAAACTTGAACAACTTGCTTGAATCTAAGCCCGAAAATATATTCAAATAAGTTTATTCATATAATTAACAACAGTCCCTCCAAATCCTTCCAAACCACAATTTTGTAATTCCTCTAATTTGGGAATAACAAATTTTTGGATAAAACTATCCATGACAACTTCTTGAAAAAAACACTTAAGCATACCATAATTTCTCATCATATAATTACACGACTACCGCAAGCCTTCCCCTGCTCAACAACCACTAAGTCGTGGCCACTAAGCCTCCCGAGAGCATCACGACATCAGAGCTTTTTTCAACTCCCAAGACCTCCACGAACCCACTTGCCTGCCACCCGTATTCTCCCGCTCGATTGGTCCTCCAAATTAAAAGGTTAAAATGGTCAAATTAATTTTTTTATGCCTCTAATAATAATATCCAAATAAAAGATTTAGAGGGGTAACTTATCCCTCCAAATAACTCCCTTCCCCTCCCTTCCTAATCCCTCCAATTAACTCCCCTCTAAATCCCTCAATCCAAATAAGCTTAGAACCGTTTCTCCAAAAGTGAGAATCGTCATGGAAGACTCAGACTAAACAGTGCAGATGCAGTCAGCGAAGAGGTGGCTTGCTTTAGCATTTGGGTCTCCGGGATGGCTTGAGTCTGATGCTACATCGAATGGTCGCACCAAAGCAGCACCGACAGGGGTTTGGTGGCTAAGAACGGTTCACGGTGGAGCGGAGGGATGGAGCTGGGGGTAGGCAGTGGAGGCGCAGACTGATGGCTTTGGAGAGGTGCAAGCGAGACATGACAACGGCTTGGTGGCATCCATTCTGGAATCGGAGACGAGCAGAACATCATGGCTTAGAGGAGCAATGCGATGGTCTACGATTCGATCGGGAGGAGGGTCAATAGTAGTAACGGTGGGAAAGAATCATGATGAAGGCACGGCTGAGACAGATCGTTAGCATTTCTCTAGCGTGGCTGAGAGAGATCATTAGGAAGATGAGGACCTTCAAAGTTGTCTTGTCGGAAGAGTCGCGATTGCGGCTGCCGAAGCTCCTTTTCCCTCAGCCCTAACTTTATAATATTAACCTCTCTTTTTTTGTTTTCCAATTTGTATTTTTTTGTGTCCTTGAAAATATTCCAATCTTCAATTCTTCTCGGAGTAAATCATCATTTTGATCCTCAAATTTATAGTGAGCCACCAGTTTGATCCTCAAAATTTAAAAACTATCAATTTGATCATCACTGTTTAATTCCATTAAACAATTTGATCCATACATTATAACACCGTTTACGTACACTAACATGGACAGTGACAGCCAACTTTTTGGATCCCACATGCTACATGGAAATTAATAATAGGATAAAATTATTTTCATAAATAATAGATTGAGTAAATCATCATTTTAGTTCTCAAAGTTGTAACGGGTCATAAGTTTGGTCTTCAAAATTTGAAAGCGAAATATTTGGTCATCACTATTTAATCCTGTCAGATAATTTGGTCTAATTGTTATAATATCATTTTACAAGACTAACAAAGATACTAATGGCCAATTTTGGATTCATAATACTACATAACAATCAATAATTATATAAAAACATTTAAAATACCATTTTTCCTTTGATTGTTTATCAAATTCTCAAGTCATTGACATTTATTTCTCAAATTCCAGCCATTCAAAATCCTAGAAACCATAAAATCTCCATTAAAAGTCTCCTTATTTATTATAATGGATTCATTGTCCAAAGATGCACTTGAAAACTGGAGTTCAACAAACATATAAGGAAACTTCAAACCGACAACATTGTCCCTTTTCTTGGCTTCTTCAACCGTCATTTCTATCAAGATAGCCATGCGCCCTACTCAATTTCACTCCATCTCGAATCTTCTAGTGTCTGTTATCATATTGGTTAATGTCCTGATTGGAAAAGGTATCAATTAAATTCAAAGTTACATTTGTCGCATATCAACATAAAATAAAAGGCCCTAATTTGACTACTGCTCAATTTGATATCACCATTTATTAGCTCCACTCAATTCTTCTAGTATCCCTTTTATGTTATTTAATATTTCAATTAGGAAAGGTGTTAGTTGAATTCAAAGTTACGTTTGTTCCTTATTAACACAAAATAGAATACCTTGAACTCAATTTTTAAAAAGAAAAAGAATGATTTTATTTTTAGGGTTTCGATTTACCTCAAATATTTCTGCAAGTTTCGACTTCGAGAGTTAGGATTAGGGGTTTTGAAGAAAGGGAAGAGAAGAAGGATGTGATACTATAATGTTGCAAGGGGGAAGGTTATTGATAAAGGGGAAATACACATAAGAGCAAAACTATGCTGAACAGATGTCAACCATTTGCCAAAGGATAGGAAAATTGAAATGTGAGGACCAAATTGATGGGTTTTAAAATTTGAGGACCAAATTAGTGGTCAACTACAAATTTGAGGACCTAATTGATGGTTTACTTATTTTATTTTTTTATTTCAACCAATCATAACTCGCCACATGTCAACATTTTAGGAACGGTGTTATAACTTCTGGACAAAATTGTTAGATGGAATTAAACATTGAGAACCAAAATGATAGCTTTCAAAATTTGAAGACCGAATTGATTGGTCGCTATATATTTGAGAATCAAAATGATGGTTTATTCTTCTTATAAAGAAGATTCCCGTGAAAAAGCACCCCGTTTAATAGTATATGATTTTTCGAGCCCAATTAGTCATTATCCATCTGTTCAACAGACTAAGGTTCAAATTTTCAGTTCTCTATCAGTCTTACTCTATTTGGACATCTTAATTTGGTCAAGGAATCTCAATTCGATTTTTCTTGAGGATCAAAGAAAAGGTGCCAATCTTACTTAATTTGTACATCTCGTTAATTATTTACGATTTTCAAATAAAACTGGCCGAAATTGAATGATTCGACCACATTCACTTAAAAAATGATATCTTCTTCTTCGAATCGAATTGTGGTATCAATGATATGTTGAATCGAAGTTAATTCAACACTCTCCACAATGACTCTAAATTAATCTATGTTGAATCTAATTCGATCCTCAATTTTACTCTTAAACACCATATTAGGTTGTGTATTGACACGTGTTCACTTGATTTTATTTGTGATGAAGGTCCAAGCACTTCAGGGCCAAAATGAGGTGTCTAAAAACACAATAATAAGGAAGAGTTTGTTGAATCAAAGAAAATAGATCATGGATAAATAAAATTCTATGAAAGTCGAAGTTGATCTCTCAAACCTCGAACCGTCTTGAAGCACTCCGTCTTCTTATTTCTTGATCGCAAGCCTCTCGATCTTCTTGATAATAAAATAAATTAAACTGAAGGTAAAAGCAGATGGAAGATCTTCTTGGCGGTAAATTTATCATTTTATTCTTTTAAATTTTGAAATACCCGATTCCCCTAATGAGTCGAAAGGAAATCTTTTCAGTTTTAAATATTCCTTAATAGGCAAGAAACTTTTGTGTTGGGCTGTAGGTCCTCGAGCTTCAGGTTGGTCCAAAACGAAGTCATAATTCGCTACAGAGCAGGCTCAGGTCACGATCCAGGACCTCTGTCGCAATACTGCCTTTTTGTGAAGTGATGCTGCGGTCCAAGACCGTTGTTCCTCTATCCTGCTTCACTATGGATGGCTTCTTTCACAATTCAAATCATCTTCAAGGCTTGGTTGGTCTCCAAATATATACCTTATACTACAAAATATTTTAGAAGTACCAATATTCTTAAAATAAACATGAATATTAACAAATAATTCAGCTCCGACTCGATTTCACTCTGCAAGAAAATATTACTCAATCAAGCACACAAATAAAGTCGAAATCGATCAATTAACTTGAATTTACTCCTGAGAATCATGTAAACAATCAGTTTTTTCATAGAATTGACAGTTACCTCAATTCTCTTATATTTTCATAGTTCAATTCTGTTTGCACTTGACATGTGTCTAGCAGAATATTTTTCTTCCGATCCCAGGTTGGCATGGTCTGATCCCATTAAAATTTTCAGGGATCTATAATGGATTGGGCTCATATCCGCCTAAAAGTCTAAATTTAAAAGTATGAGAACGCAATTCTTTTTTATAAACGAGAACTTTTTTTGTTATTTATTCGTTGTGAGAATTCATTTATGAACAATATGTTACTAGAATCTTGTGACACATTGAGGATTCATGGAAGTGATTAAGTGGAAAAGTCTTATTAAAAGTATACAAATCAGCTAGAATGAAATCACAAACGATCAAATGTAATTCAGATTGTGGCCTGCATCTACTTCTCCCAAATTTTCATTCCTTT
>JAOYND010146278.1:0-10020 GCA_025802135.1 Lagerstroemia fauriei | reverse complement strand
AAATTATAGGAGTTCGTTGCTAACGTGTGAATTCAATTCACTTGAGAATTTCTCCTCAATTTGCGAAAGGAGATCTAGTACATGATAGCAATTTCATCTTGAGACCTTTAGAAATCGCTATATCTTTTTATTTCTAAATAAAACGAGAGTAGCAGTAATAGTAAATTTAGTCATTCTCTGATATGCAACGGTTAGGCTTTCGTGTTTATCTAACATATTAATTAGATGTACTAAACAAATCAGAATTTAACACTGATCTCGTTAGCCTTATACCATTAAAAAGTCTAATACAGTTAAAAAAGTCGGTGTCACCAAGTCTAAGCGCAAAAATATACATTGAATAGATACTTTAAAATAAATACACAGAATTTAGTATTCGACCCACTTTATTATTATTTTTTAAAAATTTCTCTTGTTAAGAGAAGACATCGTCGTCGTTCGAAACCTAAATCCCATGGAATGACCATCGAAGAATCAATCATAAACGTTGAACACAACCATATATGGTTGGAATATTATGCCATCTATTTCATCACTATTTTTTTTTTGTGAATCTCTCTTATAATTATTTGATACCCGTGAATTTCAATAAGAAAATTAAATGAATTGTCCATCTATTCTTAATTTCCGTTCGAAATTTTTTAGTTAATTTTATCTCATAATAAAATTACTACGAGATTATGGAGTTAATCACTTGACGTGGAATCGACATGGCATTGACACATGTCAGCTTAAAGTAACGGCAAGTGACGGAAATGGCTTGATGTCGTATCGCGGCAACATATAGGACTTTATTTATCACTTTGAAATATTTAGAACTCGCTTATAAGAATCAACGAACATATAAAATTTCCGATATCTTTCTCTCCCATAAAAACCCTAATATAATCCAAAAAACTTAAAAGACCCTAAAAACTTAATATCAATTATAGAGATTGAGAAAATGATATAAAATATTATAGAAAATGAAGTTTTAGGGTTTTAAATTTAGTATTTTAAGGATTTTTTAAGATTTAATTTTATATTTTACCGTATAAATTTTCTTTTTACGAATATGCTGATGTGGTCAAATTTTATTGGGTTCTGACACCACAAAAAAGTACTTACATGTTATATATGCCATGATATTCAAGATTTCCTCATCATATCCGAGCGTGCATTGCTCGAAATTTCCAGCAGAAACCATTTCACGCGTCCGAAACTTTTATTAGAAAGGCAACAACCAACACTCATTCACGTTTCTAATTAGGCAAAAAGTTTTGCCTCTCTGTCCAAAACAATACAAACAACAATCATTGGGATTGGGATGTACCAAACCACGTGCATATCGTGCAACATATCATTGGACTACTAATGTCAATTTTGCAATCTCTCAGTAGCTTTTCTTTACGGGAAAGTCTTACCACTAAATCGTTGAATCTTTCGGTGCATTAGAAAAATAATTATGAGTCGTATGATTTTCTTTTAATTTATATCGTTAATTACAGATAACTTAATTAATTTATTTAATAGTCAAATGATTGGAGGGTAAATGTTTTCTTTCTTTAACTAATGTGGATTTATTAAAGTGATAGGACACACCCTCCCCTCAAGTAAGGTCTCGGATTCGAGAATTCACTTTGAAAGAGTTTTACCCCTTAGTGAGCCCTCCCGACTCGAACTGGATTAGTCAGGGTCATTGAACTTCTAGATATCAGTAGTACCGATTGGGAAAAGTTTTCTTTCCTTTTTATTTTCCCTTTTAACGTTAGTTAGATCCCTATTATTAGTGAAATCATTTTGTCCAACCCAATATTGATTGGAGAAGAGACTTCCATGTAATGGTTTTATTGCATAATAATGCTTTTATAATGACATCATCATTCAATAAACTTAATGCATGTTTTTTTAAAAAAAAATTTAGGGTTCTATAAAAAAAATCATAAATTTGACTTAATTTTACTGTTTTTTTATAAGTAAAATGTAATGAAAAAAAATGCATACACAGCACTACCTAAACAAAACTAAAACTGGGTAAATCAGGATAACCCACAAAGATATGTAAATCAGTGGACTGAGGCATCATTTTCAAACTTGTAGAGATTATGAGCAGCTCTATTAAGATTCCTACTCTGCCATTTTTCCCAATAATTGAAATAATGTGAGGACATCAAAAAATCATGAATCAAAACTTTACAATCCCACGGTGGAGACAAATGATGATACTGTTAATACTGTTACATAAAAGACTCTCTCTTAATGATGTGTTGGTAATCGATGCCTCCTCCAATATGCCAGATTTATTATTGATTATCTTCATACATGCGTGTGTGTATGTAAGACTTAAATCTAGACATTATTTAAGGAAAATGAATGTCGATTCACGTCAACCGATCCATATCGGTGAGCATGATCTAGTATTTGAAAGGGACTTTTTGCTCGGAAAATAAGAGCAACTTATATCTTTATAACCAATCCAATTAGTACTGTGAAAATATTTTACGTGGTAAATAAGTAACAACCGGAGGAAAATGGCTTGGTATGATTAGTATCGCTCTCACCCGGTGACTTAGATATCTTAGATTTAATCTCACCAGTAGAATTTCTCGTACTTCTTTTATCCCCTCTTCACTTGTGGAGAAAAATAAATATAAACCAGATAAAGCCTAATTCTTATCATTATTGTGAAAATATTTCTTAAAATTGAATTT
Organism: Lagerstroemia fauriei; assembly: GCA_025802135.1. Classification (NCBI taxonomy): domain Eukaryota; kingdom Viridiplantae; phylum Streptophyta; class Magnoliopsida; order Myrtales; family Lythraceae; genus Lagerstroemia; species Lagerstroemia fauriei. The sequence goes on along the minus strand of JAOYND010146278.1, from coordinate 7,330 downwards.
CAAATTGAATTTCAAGTAATGACTAATTAATTTCAAATTTTAAGACATAGTACTTAATTCCGCACGTTTGGCATGGTTGGCCTCTATATATATATATATATATATATATATTGTTATATATCATATGTTATTCAGAAATTCAATAGATCCTAACTAATCCAGATTTGAGTTAGGTCCACCCACTAAGGGGTAATCTCTCATAATATAAATTTTCCCTATTTACAATACTCGAACTCGAGATTTCACTTAAGAGGAAAATATTGTCATTTTAATCAGCTCATGTTCGTTGGCATGTATATATAAGGGTCGAACATCTACGTACCAAGAAAGCATCTTATGTCACGTTATCAACACGTGATAATACTTATATGATGACATCGAGCAATCAAAATTCAGCCATTAATTTTATAAAATTCTAGCACCCTAAAAAATAAAAATAAACAATCCTATGAATTAGTTGAATTCAATTTGGTTGATATCACCACATAAGCATTATCGTCACGTGTTGATATCATTTTATAAGATATCGGACCCTATGGTGGACGTGGCCCCATAACTAAGAATTGGGAAAACAGGTAATTAAGATTAAAAATTCCAAGGGGAAAAAAAATAAAAATAGTTCTATAGTTTGATTGAAATATAAAGGGGGAAATGATTTAATTTTAAAAAAAAAGTAGTTAGCTTCCGATTTTTTCCCAAGTGTTAATTGGTGAATATAACACTTCTCCTCTCCGACCTTTCACGACTAACACCACTTTTTAACCAATTTTAAAACTAGCATAAAATTTAAGTAAATATCTAATTTGCCCTTCCCTCTTCAAAAACTCAAGTTCCCTCATCCCATCACCAATTTCATCTGCCGCCCACCCCCTCCCCCAACACCAATTTCATCTGCTGCCCCCTAACCCAACCACCAATTTCATCTACTGCCCCCCAACCCAACCACCAATTTCATTTGCTGCTCAAGCCCATTGGGGGCGTCGGTGGAGTAGGGGCATCGGGCGTAGGTGACGTCGGGGGCATCGGGAGTCCGTGGCGTAGGGGCGTCGGTGGGGTCGGGGGCGTCCGTGGCGTCAGGCTAGGAGGCTGGGTTGCAGAAAAGAAGAAGAAGAAGAGGATGAGTTGTGTGCAGAAAAGAGGAGGAAGAGGCTGGGAGGCGGGAGGGAGAGAAGAGAGATGTTAGAGTTTAGAATGAGATGGGTATTTAGAGTATTATGAAAAATTTAATAAATATATATATAGTAGTGCTAATTTTTAAAAGTGTTATAAAATAGTGCTAGTTATAAAACTCATTCTTTTATTAGTGCTAGAAAAATTTTCACATCTTTTTCTAATTTGATCTGTTGATCACTTACAATTGAAATTATCATGTGTTTTTAATATTTTATTTCACAATTAATGTCATCGATGTTCGTTGTCGATTGCTGACATGCCACGTAGTAGCATGCCGAGGATGTCACATAAGCAAATCCTTAAAAATAGTGAAAAATTTAAAAACATATATAAAAGTGAATATAAATAAAGTAAAGTACAGAAAATTTATAAAAAAAACGATGTAATAATTTTAAAATGAAAAAATAAATAATAAATTATTTCCATGAAAATATTAAATTAAATTCAATATAAAAATAAATATATTAATTTTATAACGATGAAAAAAATTCAAACATATTAGGAAGTTTTTATTTTTATTATTTTTAAAACTTTCGTTATTTTTTGAATTTCTAAAAATTTTAGGATTTTCTCTTAATTTCTCTTAGGTTTTCAATTTCAAAGAATTTGCTTGCACTCCATTTGCTGAACGCGTTCCCATACATCAAGGCATGCCACGTGAAAATGCTACGTCAGCAATTGACAGCAAAATAATGACAATTGTGAATAAAATGTTCAATTAAAAAGAGGACTGCATCATAATGGAAGAAAAAAAAATCGACATGTTTTTAAGGTTTTTTTCAATAGAAAGGGTAAATAGTTGATACGGATTAGTTGAGATAGTTTGACATTTTTTCTCCTTAAATAAGGATGTATGTTCGAATTTTATAAATAAAAATTTTATAATTAGAAGGATTTTATACTTTAATAGATCGAGTCAGTCTTAATCAAAATCAATCATGTCCCGTGAACATGGTACATATTTTAATTCCACACATTTGGTATATGATTGGCCTGGTGACGTACATAACCTTTCTCGTGCGCGAATGTGGCTGAATCTATGGTCGGAGCCGACGTTCGACGTGGCCCAGTAAATTTAAGTTGGCAGCTTTGTCGTCATTTGTAAAATAAAAAAACATGAAGAAGAATACAAGCTTTGAAAAAAATATTAAAAGAGGGCTATCTGAAGGACATAGTGTGCTCTCCAATGAAGATAAAAATGGGGGTAAATTAGGAAAATACTACCGCTGTCGAAATGAGTTAATTGAGATAATTTAAATATCCCAATTCGAATCTTAAAGAATTAAGAAAATTCATATTGATAGAGTTTACAATTTAACGGACTGATTCAATTTGAAATTGTATTAGTTATAGTCGATTAAAAAATTTCTATTTCTCCTTTCCCTTTCAAGAATATGGGTGAAGCTATGGTCGGACAACACCGACTTTTGACGTGGCCAAACAATTATAAGTTGGCGGCTCAGTAAATCTATTTTTTTTGTCGCCAGCCACGGTTTCCAAGCAGGTTCCACCAGCGGTGAGACGGCATCTTTCAGCCTAACCGACTTGACTAATCCGTTGGTCGCCCCGGGTAGCACGTCTGGCAATGGCGGGTGAGGCTCCCAAAGGGGGTTGCTGCTTACGGTAGGTTTCGAACCCGAATGTAATTAAAAATGTAATTACAAGTAAATCATTATTTATAAAATGTAATTAAAAAGAACTGCATTACAAGTAACTGATATAAAAATAAAAATAAAAATAAATCTTAAGAAAAATGAAAAGATTTCCATCTCCATCTTTTAGGAAGAGAGGACAGAATGTTCTTTTCATCGAGAAAATTAAAAATTACGGAAATTCCACAGCCATTTCTTGTTGCGAGGGAGCAAAATACAAAAAAAAAAAAAAAAAAAGGACTTGCTCTTATCTGAGGGCTGCAATAGGCACGTAAATCAGAAAAAAAAATTTATATATTCCTACCTTATAATGACGTGATGAGAAATAATTAATCAAATTATTTTAATTATTATTAATTATGATAACTGCTCGGGTGATTAACACTAATTTACTCATTTATTATATTTTTATTGGTGTTTTCTTATGTCATGTGATGAGGTATGATCACCTAAGAATTTCTCAAATCATGATGAAGACCAGCAAGGGGGACCATAATTACACCAATGTCGGACAATTAGTTAGCTTAATAAACTACTACATATCATAATTATGGTCAATCCGGTGGGTTGAAGTTGAACAATTCCACTCCCGAAAACACGTGGGAACTCCTCATCAGCCAATTAATATACTCATATTATTTTGGAATTATTTAAATTAAAAAAATTTCCAAGCCGAACGTGAGAAAATCAATCCAATCTTTATATTAGCAAAGAACGATTGTTCGTTAGTTAGACGGCTCGGCACTTTGACGACGGCTGTTCTGGCTTTAATTGTCGAAAAACTCGGCCATTTCTCTCATTTTCTTCACAATTTTATTAAAAAAATATCAATTTTTAATTAATATTATAATATATTTAAAAATTCAATAAATCATGTGTATCGCTTAGCAAAGAGAGTATTTCTCTTCAGATTTTCACGGTGACTCGAACTCGCGTCCTTGTCACGCGTCCCATTCGACCGGCAGTCGAATCCTTCTCGGTTAATTAATGAAAATTTTGTCTGGCCAATAATTTACATGCTCATATATTTTTTTTTCCATTTATGCTGTTGTTGACTTGGGAAATATTTGCACATGTTATGAGATGAATGTTTGACATTCTAACGTGGGCACCAACTTAGGGTTGACCTAACAGTTCTCTTACTAGACTCTCAAGTGGGTGATCCCATAATCGAATTTCAGGTTGAGAGGGTCGATGTGAATTTTCTCAGGGATCCCGGCCCAACCACAGATTAGTCTCGATGTGGGTTTTGACTGGCTCGGGGATACTGTATGATGCAAAACCAAAAGACATTCTAACATGGGCAGGTAGCTGGGTTTTATGATCTTAAACTAGGGCAAAAGACCGCGCTATGCCGCGAGACCAGACTGGGTTGAAAATGTTGAGGAAATGTGCGGTGAAAGCCTGACACGTGTAGATGTTGACTTATCTACAAAATAAAACTGAATTTCTTCTCAAACTTTTTGTAGGAGAAGGAATTCTGAGTTATATGAGTTCAGCTCGTCACGTTATTAATAAATTTTATTGATAAGTATTTTACTAAATTTCACATGTTCCTATAAGAGTTTTGAGACCGTTTCAGCCAAAAAGTCTAAGCTAATCGGTAGCGGTATCCAGTTCTCATATAAACCAGGGACGTTTCTATGAATTGTTCGATGTGGGATTCATACTCAACATATCAAACACGTTATTATTAAAAGTCACATTATTTTCTTCTGTTTGTTGATAGTATTCATTTTTTAAATGAGATTTGATATATTTACTTGCATGTCAAATATTCATTTATTAAGTTCACTATATCATCCACGAGCTCGGTTCACCTAAGAATTTCTCAATAATAATTCACCATATATCTAATTTTAGAAATTAAAAATTAAATCATAAGGAATTGGGCCAGCAGTATGCAGTGCTCAAGGACGTAAGAGCACTCTTACAAGGGGATTGACAAGTGATAATTAAGCATACATATCGTGAGAAGAACATGTGCGCTGATTGGCTGGCAAGTTATGCCCTCTCGCTTCCGATCGGGATTCATGTCCTAGCTACCTGTCCTCATAGGCTCAGGCCTCTTTTATTAGGGATATTTGTGGAGTTACCATACCCTGATTATGTATTTCGTAATTATTTGTTTTAATATAATCAGGCCTTGACGCCTCACCGAAAAAAAAATTAAAAATTATTTATTTTTTATACACCATTTTTTTAGAATTGTAATAAATCCTGTGAGGTTTTAAAAATTCGGACTTTCTGCCGTTTGACTGCCAATCGAATCCTTCTCGGTTAATCAACAAAAATTTAGCCTGAACAAATTACGTGCTCATTTTCTTTTTCGCATTTATGGTGTCGCTGACGGGGTCATGCATATCGAAAAAGACAGTTCAATAATAATTTAGGGAAATAATTGCACATATCATGAGATGAAATTGACATTCTAACATGAGCAAATAACTCGGTTTTTATATTATTAAACATTATATGCATGGATTTTTTCGCGTATATATAATAGATTTTAACAAATTCAGATTTGAGACAGATAAATTCACTAGATATAAAACATTTCTAATTATATTTTATTTTTTCCAACTAACAAATCTCAAACTTGATATCTTGCTCATGGTTCATTGAGCATTAGTTTTCATGAGAAATTCTTCAACCTTGCAATGTGACATGAAAAAAAAAATGGTATAGATCAATTTAAAACAAATAAGTAAACAGGTATTTGTCATACGCAATAACATCAATTTTATTGATAATTTTTATCATATAACTAAAAGAGGGAAAATAATACGGGAAGTCCCACATATTTTTATTTTTTTTTACAGTTGAGCTATATATGTGTAAAAATCGATAATCCAGTCCTATAAAATCAGTCTGTTACATTTTTCATCCGAATCTTTTGTTTCGTTAACCGAATGAAACTCACATCAATAAAACATTGACCTTATATGATTGAATCAGTCATTCTTATATATATATATATGTGTGTGTGTGTGTGTCGCAAATATATATAAAAAAAGGGTAAACAATTTTAGTCTCATTTACAAGTTCCGAAAATGCCCTCAATAAAATTTAATTTTAAACATTTTCATAATTTTAGTATTCTTATCCATTTTATTAATTCCTCATATACTGATAACTATTTTCACGATTTTCTTGACTGTTTAACACGATTCTCTCAACCATACAATCTATTTTTACTCTTTTAAAATTCTCCAACTCCTTGTCATGTTCATTATTTTCACAAAAAAATATATTTTTAGAAGCTCTCTTGATTCCTCGGTTCTATTTTATTTTTATTTGATTTGAACTGCTCTTTTTTATACATACTATAATCTTAAATTTTATTTATTTGATTATCTTAGATTTTTATAATAGAACGAATAATTGATAATTCCGTGCGTAGTACGAGTCACCATCTAGTCGTAAAACATTGTATTATTGTCTCAACTAATATTTTTTTTAGCTAAATTTACTTCCCAAATTTCATTGTCCTCAAAATACATGCCTTTTTCCAGCATGATCCTCTCACTTATTACTCCATGCCATTGAGTCCCCATCTTTTTTCTCTTTTTTAATTATGACAGAGGTCTATGTACATACCAGAAAATTATACCAACAAGAATCGAATTTAAGATCTTTTAGTAATACTTCGTTGTCTTGCACAGGATCGATCAACCATAAGAAAAAAGATGGGTGGGCATACCGTAATAGATCCCAAGCACAAGGACCAAAATTTAAAAAAATTGTTTAAATCTCTCCTTTATGCCTGCCATATTGTCATGGGATTTATATATTAAATAAAATGTTGACCACTGAAATAGCCCTATGACTCGTTTACGTTTACACTACCTTCTATATATGTATAAAATAAAAATGACTTCCTTTTTTAATTTATTTTTTTTTAGGTCTCGAGAAATTTATATAAACGCCTACGACGGCGAAGAGGAAGGAGGAATCTTAGTCGGTTCCAATTCCTCGGTTTTTCGTTCCCGAGTCATATACGGTTCCCCTTCCTAGAACTCAACAGTCTGAGCCAATCCGAACCAGAGATTGTGCTGTCTTATTCTGTTTCTGTTTCCTCTGCACCGTTTCAGAGCTCCCTTCTTTTTCTTCTTCTTCCATAAATAAAACCCAAATTTCTCACCATTTATCCATCTTCAGAGGCTTAACACAGAAGGAGGTAGAGGGGAAGAGGTAGAGAGAGAAAGAGAGAAAGAGAGAGAGAGAAACAGGGGAAGCTTGTTCTTGATGGCTTGGAAAGCAGGGGAGGAGGAAGAGCAGGAGGAACAGGTGCAGGGAATGCGGCTGGGGAAGTACGAGGTTGGGAGGACCCTCGGCGAAGGCAACTTCGGGAAGGTCAAGTACGCCCGGGACGTCAAGACCGGCCGGGGCTTCGCCGTCAAGATCATCGACAAGAGCCGCATCACTAAACTCAACATCACCGATCGGGTCAGTTATGCAAAGTCCTCCCTATCCGTTTTCAGCAATCGGGCCATTTCCTCCAC
>JAOYND010146063.1:0-10023 GCA_025802135.1 Lagerstroemia fauriei | reverse complement strand
ATTTATGAATACTTATATATCAATAAATTGGATAATTATCGTTCTATTTTATCAAAATTATGTAAATTCTTAATTTCGTTAATTATACTATCATAAATATATAAATTTTGTATCGAATTTTGAATTAAATTTTACATAACATAAATAAAATATTCTCACGGTGATCCGACCAGTGCCCCGCCCCGACACGTGAAGGCACGGGGCGGGTCCGGGCATTGCCATCTCTAGGTCCAAGTTAAGCCCACGAGCCAGGGCCAGTGATTTCCCTGGCTACCCCATTGGTTACAAGGGATATAAGCTGTTAGATCTTCAAAACAATCAAGTACATATTTCTCGACATGTTTACTTTCATGAGACTATCTTTCCTTTCCTCACCTGTCCAACAACTGATGTATCTGTTGATTTTTTCCATAATCGAGTACTTCCTCTTCCCATTTCTGTTAAGCAACGAGATTCAGCTCCATCTTCACTTTCTCCCACAGATACTACTGAGTCTACCAGACCACGAAGGCTCATTAAACCTCCTTCTTACTTGTCTGATTATCATTGTTCCTTACTTCATTCTTCCTTTCCTGATATATCATCATCTTCTACAGCTTACCCCATAGCTCATTTTGTTTCTTATGCCAAACTTTCTGATCCATATAAGCATTTCATTATGAGCATTTCTTCTTCTGTTGAGCCTCATCACTACTCTCAAGCTGTCAAGTTGAAGCAGTGGCAAGAGGCCATGAATGCTAAACTGAGAGCTCTAGAATCAAATCAAACTTGGACAGTTGTGTCACTTCTTGCAGGAAAGAAGGATGTGGGCTGCAAGTGGGTTTACAAGATCAAACATCGAGCTGATGGTACAGTTGAGAGGTACAAGGCTCGATTAGTGGCCAAGGGTTGCACACAACGTGAAAGGATTGACTTCTTGGATACATTTTCTCTAGTGGCAAAACTTGTTACCTTAAAAGTGCTACTTGCCTTGGCAGCCATTAAGGGATGGAGCTTGTCACAGTTGGATGTCTCGAATGCCTTTTTACATGGAGACTTACAGGAGGAGGTATATATGTCCCTTCCCGAAGGTTATGTTCAGGGATAGGGGGAGTATATGCCACCTAATCCAGTCTGTTGACTCCACAAGTCCATTTATGGTCTACGACAAGCATCCAGACAGTGGTTTGACAAGTTTTCTACCTCACTTCAAGCAGAGGGATTCAGACAATCACAATTTGATCACTCTCTGTTTGTTAAGAAGTCCTTTAATTCCTTTGTAGATGTCTTGGTTTATGTCAATGATATACTGATTGTTAGAGATGACCAAAATGCAGTGAATTCCTTAAAGCTGCATTAAACGAGAAGTTCAAGATGCGAGATCTCGGTCCACTGAGGTAGTTCTTGGGATTTGAAGTTGCTCGATCAGCAGCAGGCATCACTATATGCAAATGAAAATATGCAATGGAGCTGCTGGAAGAAACATGGTTCTTGGGCTGTAAGCCAACATCGATTAGCATGGAACCAAACAATAAGATTAGTGAGAACACAGGAGAGTTGCTTCGAGATCCCACAGAGTATAGAAGATTGATTGGAAAATTGATCTATTTAACAATTACAAGACCGGATTTGAGCTATTCTGTGAATAGGTTGAGCCAATGTTTGGCAGCACCACGAGATGTTCATCGGAAAGCAGTCAAGAGAATTCTGCAGTACATCAAGAGTTCTCCTGGGCGGGGACTTTTCTTTATCACAAATTCAACAATGCAGATCAAGTCCTTCTCTGATGCAGATTGGGGTGCATGTTTAGACACTCGCAAATCAATGAGTGGTTTTTGTGTATTCATTGGGTCTTCTTTGGTCTCATGGAAATCGAAGAAGCAGGGAGTGGTGTCAAGATCTTCGACAGAGGTAGAGTACAGATCGATGGCCACTGTGACATGTGAACTAGTATGGTTGAAGGCACTTTTGAAGGAAATGGATTTGAAGCATGAAGGACCTGCATTACTTGATTATGATAACCAGACGACTTTACATATTGCTACAAATAAAGTTTATCATGAAAGGACGAAACACATCAAGCTAGATTGCCATTTTATACGAGAGAATATGCGAGATGGAACACTCAAGACCATGTTCGTCCAGGGAAAAATCAGTTGGCAGATATTTTTACAAAACCTTTACATCCAGCTCCATTTCGATTGATTATCAGCAAGGGGGGAGTTTGCAACATATACAGCCCACATTGAGGGAGAGTATCACGAAGGAAGCTCAACATATTAAGCTCACAGCTCAACAACTTAGCTTCACACGTGTCGAGTTAGTTGGATTAGTTGCAATGAACTTTCTGTTGATTCATCATTGTAAGAAACAGTATAAATGCATGAAGTGATGAATAAATGAGCAGTGTGAGCATTTTGAGCTCAAATCCTATTTTCTCTCCGCGCTCTGTTTTTCGGCACTGAATCTCCAGCTCTCTGTTCTCTTCATCTTTCTTCCTCAACTTGTGATACCATCCGTTAATAATATTCAATTTTTAACTATGATATGATGCATTTTGCTGGGATCATTTGCCAGGTTTACCACAACATTTATGAGCTCATTTCACTTAAACCGAGAGTTTAGAAAGAGTGGGAGAAAGAAAAAGGAAATGATTGGGTACCTAGGATCGCGAATTTAGAAAAAGTATGATAAAAAGGGAAATAGTAGGGTAAAGGGAGTCTCATCAGTAAAAATCGATTTCAAATCTTCGAAATGATGACGGTATTATTACAATATACTCATTTTTATCATGCTCCCATTGCTTCCCTCTCATAATATGCCAGCAATTTCAACATATATGAACAACGAATGACGGTGTTTTAATGGTGTAAAACTCACTTTCACACAATTTAATGAGGTCAAGGTATCAGATTTGAGTTTGGCTCTAAGGGTGTGCTTGCTCTCTTTTCTTATTCACCCGCAGGTCATTCTCTCTCTTCGAGACAGCAGATCCTGGCCGTCCATATCTGTAGGTACCATACAGATAGTACCGTCCTCATTTCAAAATAAAAAATCAGCATGGATTCAATTGAATATTGCTGTAACGCAAATGATTATTAGAATAAAAAATCAAAGTCACGGTGATTTTCTCTATTATTAGCATAAAAAATCAAATAATTATAAGCAAATAATTATTATTAAATTGTTAAATATGCTCGGTTCCTGAAAAAAATGCCTTTTTCTCATCAATCTTGACCTCAAAATGTCGCGATTAGTACATTTTAAGTTTTTTTTTAAGATTTCCGTCAATATTGATGTGTATTTTTTATTTTACAAATGAAAAAAGAATGTTAACAATTAAGGAGACAGCAACAGCTGACCCCCCTCAAAAATAATTTTTTATCTGAGGGAGAAGTTCAGTTTTAGTTCTTAAACTTGTCATTTTCATTCTAATTCTTTATATCAAATTTGATCCCATCCTTGTCTTTTAAGATTATTATTTTAATATTTAAAATATTAATTAAATGTTAAGAATAATAAAATAATCAAATCGGATTTTCCAAATCGAAACCTAAGGCTTTTTTTTATTTTTACATAAATTAGGTCAGTTTCCGATCCAGCCGAGTTTTTAGGGTCAAGACTGAATTTTTCAAGTTGATTTTTCTAGGCTTCAAAACCCAAAATTTATATGGGACAACATAAAACCTTTTTGTCCTACAGATTATAGTTGGTTTTCTCGATTATACTTGCATATAATTTTATATTTTAATATATCAATCTAACTTAACAAATAAAATACTATGATTTTAATTTATAAATTTGAAAAGTTTAGCTTATTTTGGGAACAAAATAAAATTATATGACTTATTTTTTTCAAATTTGAAAGGTTTGGCTTAATTTGGGAATAAAATAAAACCATGTGATTTTATTTTTCAAATTTGAAAAGTTTAACTTTTTTTGAGAAAATGAGCAAACCACTTTTATATATAATTTATCCTATTGATTATAAAAAAATTCATGAAATATGGTAAAAATTTTATGGTTATGATAAGATCGTACTAATGAAAATGAAATATCGTATGTTATATTTTTAAAATATGTTCCAAGTTATAAGATCAATGAATAGAGGATCGGTAATACTGATGAGTGCAGTAGACTTGTTACATGCTCAACAATACAGGGCAATCAATCTCATGGTTATTTTTAAAGAGTTATTAATGAAAAATTTAACCACATATTCTTATCTGAATTCTAATTTATATAAAGTGAATCGTTAATTCGTTGAAATAACATTTAAAGCGTTGATTCCTGACAACTCTATGAACTTGCTCAAGAAATGATGCATTGTGCTCATGACACCTACATTAGGGTTCTTGGATTCCTGTTGATGGGCTCCATATCTTCGAATGATACTCTTTCATGCATTAATTTAGTAGTGAACTGAAGATACATTTTAACTATTGAAAAAAAAAAGAAAATTGCAATAGCTTAAGAAAAGAGATAAAGATACCGGAAGTATATATGTTTGTCGATTCTTGCAAGTGAGTCCTAAATGTTTCAAAGTGTTAAATAAAGTCCTATATGTTGTACACGTTACAACATCGACCTCTTTCCGTCACAACCGTTACTTTAGGCTGACGTGACACTGATACATATCAGCTTAAAGTAACGGTATGTGACGGAAAGGACTCCATGTTATAACGTCGATAATATATAGGACTTGATTTAATAGTTTGAAACATTTAGGATTTACTTTCAAGAATCGACAAATACATATAACTCCCGATGTCATTTTCTCCTTAAGGAAATATAGCCAAAGAAAGGGAAGGGGATGGTCAAGAAAGTGAGGCATCGGAGGACCGAAAGTTGAGAATATCAATAAAAATGCTTTTTGAATGCGGGACTTTCAATTTCAACATGACTCTTCTCTTGGATAAATATTCAGCGTATGCATATAATAGACGAAGAATTCATCGTATAAATTATTATTTTGATCTTAACACATATAAAGTTGATTCTCAAATACTGTGAAAACTTTACACTTTCTAAGATCTGATAGAAATTTACACAACGAACTTGTTATGTATTCGAATACTTAAATATTTAGTCCTCTCCCTTTGTTTTCTCAGGTGCTCATTAACTAATATTAAAAAAAATAAAATAAACCATAATAACTCTGATTTAAATCGAATCGATTTATTAATTAAGAGATAAGGTTATTTGAATTATTTTTTTATTTGTAATTTTTGGATTTGAAACTTTTGTTAAGTAGAATGCCATTCCCCTTCTTAGCTCTACCCAGATGCGAAGATTTTCTTATTTCCACTCCATCTTCACCCTCAAAACAATAAGATTCATTTCGAGAGACAATAATTAACCAATTCGACTCTGATCGATCTCAAGAGTCGGCCACCACATGGCTCGATGAACGTTAAATTGCAACCATTAGACGATCAACGAAATTTCAGGATATGGCATTGCTGTCGTCGTCGTTGGAGTTCTACCGGATACCACACGGCACAGTTGCTTCAATCAGGAAAACCAAGGCATGATTATCGCCTCCTACAAGTAATAAATGTTCGACAAAGGTACGATCATTATTGTTAATTATTAACAATTATTGTCCTTTGCATTGTGATTTCCAATTCAAGAAAAAATTTTAGATGGTCATACCTCATAATGGAGAGAGTCTTGTGTGTAACGGGTACGCCACGTGGTAATGCTGATGTGGTATCACGAGCTAATATGATTCAGTTATTTTGAGAATATTTTCAATAAAATCTGAAAGGAAAAAAATAAACTCCAAAAGAAAAAATCAATCCTAAAAATCGCTTGATTTGATTGGTCAGTGATATCACATCAGCACTGCCACGTGATGAACCCGTTACATACAATACTTTCTCCTTACAATGACGTGGTGAGAAAGAACCAAATAAATTGATTTGATTAGTATTAATTATGATAACTGCTCGGGTAATTAATATTAATTTACTCATTTGTCATATTTTAATTGGTACTTTCTCACGTCACTTGACGATGTGACATCACCTAAGAATTTTTCCAAATGCAAAGTTTACAAAACCCTTATTGGATGCAAAAATGGCATATAAAATTTAGAAAAGATAGAAGGAAGATAGATAAATGAGGGTATATAAGCAGTACCAACTGTACCAAATATTTTTTTTATTAAAGTTTACAAAACTCTTTATATATATATAATAATAATAATAATAATAATAATAATAATAATAATAATTGGAGATCAATCCTTATAATATCACCATAGCCAAGGTAAGAAAACTCCTACAATATCGAGAGACAACAATAGTTGTAGACTGAACGGATAGGCAGAAATTTGATGAAACCTCTGAAGATTGAAATACCATCTGGTTCGCAAGCCGATCTGCGTACGTGTTACTCTCTCGGAAAGTACGTCGACCCATAACTGTCCAGTTTCGGTTCACGAGGTTCGGAATTTCAAGTAGTAGCCTCCTATATATTGTACCCCATATCCACCCGCTGGCCTTTCACCGCTTCGACGCTACCTCCGAACAACCTTCCTGAATCCCAAAATACTTACACTGACTTAATGCTCTTTATTCAAGTACACATTATGTCTTTTTTCTTGGGACCTCGACACAAGTCCTTGAACAGTCTTCCATAGCCCGTCGCAAACTCAAGCACGGATGTTTCAAACGATCGGGCTGCTGGTCGATCACTATCGGGAATAACCAGAATCATGAGCTGACACCGCCGGAGGCTATACGACGACCACTGTCGACAGTGGGATCGCCGGAACAACGGAGCTGCAAATTGCCCCCCCATGGACAAAAGATTATTGAGCTGAACTTGCAGCTGCATTCATCAATGTCCACCAACACAGTACCAATGCTGTCCTAGCTAGTGAGCATCATTAAAAGCCGAATACGATTTGCGTTAAATTTTCACTGAGATTACAACAGGTTGAACCGACCCCAAAAGCTTAAGTAGTGACTGATGTCCATCCCATCTATTTATATTTATTAAATTTGCACTTGAGCTACAAGAATCTCGAGTCCAGATTCACCTAAACATTTAAGCTGATAGGTGGTGGTATTCAATTCTCGTTTCTATTTATTGTTCGATGTGAGATGTATTCTCAACACCCACCTTCACGTGACAACGTATTCACACTTGACACGTGCCCTTAAATACCGGCCCTCAATAACCGACCTCGAGCTGGTTATTTTTGTGAGGGACAATTGACCATGATACGAACTTTCTTTTCCGCTTTCGGGCTAACAACTGGCCTCGAGCCGGGAATTTTTCTTCCGGTCTCGGACTTATGGGCCACGAGCTCCACACTCAGGCCTAGCGTGGTGCGAGCCCACACTGTAATCTACTCTGATACCATAATAAATTTTCACGTGAGTTTACAAGAGTCTCGAGCATATATCCACCTAAAAGGCTAAACTGATAGGTGGTGGTATCCAATTAATTTTTTTATAAACCAAGATCGTTTCTATTTATTATTCGATGTGAGATGCATTCTCGACAATATTTATAGGATTTTCTTTCTTTTTTTTCATTGCACTCTTAACAACTTGTGCTCGCAAGGAAGAAGAATGTACAGGGAGTTGCCACAGGAAGTTGGCCTGATTGAACTGGGAATGCCGCGCGGAGGATTGTTTATTTAGTCAATAGATTAATGGTAATGTCGGGAGGGGGACAAGAATGCCTCGAGTGAAACAAAGATCCGGTGGCTACGGCCATAGAGAAGGGACCAGTAGTCGTAGAAGACAGGACGGAGAATTTTGAGATGCGGGCGGGGCAGCCGAAAGCTCCTCTGTCCTGTCCTCTTTCAAACGGACAACCGTCCGTCCGTGACTATGAGTGAGCAACTTCCAACCTGACTCGTATTCTCTTGAGTTTTTATCAAAATAATCATCTTTTCAAAAATATTTTTTAAATTAATCTTTTCTGATAAATATTTTTCATTCTAATTCCAGACGGTTTTTAACGTGGAAAAAATCGGACTGAAAAATTCGGGGTATGAGGCGGACCCGAAAATCATGTGAAGTATATATTATATGTAATAATCTATCATGTTATTAGATTTTGACAATACAAATAATATGTTTGATATTTTTAAACTTCAATCTTGATTCATATTTATATTTTTATCTTCTTAATACATTAAAATATTTATAATTAGTATTTTTTATTTATTATAATGATTTTTATTTTATTATTATATTAAAAATCGGGGCCCAAAAAACCAAATCCAAAGTTGTCGGTTTTTATAAACCCTAAACGGTTTTCGGTACGGTTTTTTAATATGAAAAAACCGACCCGAACATAGATTTTAAAGAAATAAAGAAATGTGAGTTGGAATGAGATGGATGACACATAAGATTTTTTTAGAAGTGAGTTGGAAGGCATGTAGAACATTAATTGGAGATATTAATTAAGAAGATTAGATTAGGAAATAATTTTTTTGAGAAAACTAGTTTAGAAATTACTTTAAAAAAGAAGACTATTTTGGTATGTTCTCTTCCTCTTCGGAGCTTGAGGAAAAAACCGATAACCATGAAACGGGTATGTACCAGAATATTTTGGTCATTTATTATATGGGAGAAGCGGAGATAATTGGTCTCATTTTTAAACTCCCAAAATACCATTCATAAATATATTTTTAATAAATAATAAAAGACAAATGGCGATGGAGTTGTAAAATCACTCCATATAACCACAACTACCAAATAATTACTCTCTTATTTTCTATTTCTAATTATATATTTTAGTAATTTACTTATTATATACTCTTTTAAAATATATCATTTATAAAAAAGTAATACTCAATTATTAAAAGTAAGAATTTATAATTAACTATACAATGGATAATTCTGTACGTAGTATAGGTCAACGTATAGTATTCACGTATGAGGGAGAGAGAGCGCGCGCATGGGTTAGAGCATAGACTATGCTACATCTATCGATCGTACATTCAATGTATAATACAGAACAAATTCGTTATGTGTAAAATTCTTTTATATCTCGATACATGTAAAATTTTTACAATTCTCGTTAGAAAACTTTACTCGTGTTAAGATTTGAAGGCGGTTCACAAAATGAACCCTTTATGTATTATTACACAATGAAATCGTTCAAATTTCACTTTGTTCTTGACACTATAGAATTTTTACAATTTTCAAAGAGATTAGCTTTATACATATCGAGATCTTAACATTTTAGTGAAAATTTATATAATGAAATCGTTATATAATCTTCACTTAATATTTACTATTGTGTCACGTAAATGAGCAATATTTTTTTAAAAATATAATCTCATTCTTTTTATGGGTACATCTGTTTCGAGTACTTTTACATCACAATAAAATGTTCTAACAGCAGACTTCTTTGAGGAATTTATTACAACAGTAAAATTTTATTAATTATAAATTGAAATACTACATTATTGTCTTGATAAATATATTTGAATGTCCAGCATGATACACGTCCATCATAAAATTTGGTAAAAAAAAGTAAAAAAAAAAAATAAAATTAGTTATACTTCAGTGATTTCACGTGCTCTGTACATAAAAAATTTCATGTAATTATCTGATTATGGTAAAATTTGCAATCGAAATATTGTATTTCATGACATAAAGTGAGTTCAGATATTTGAACATGGAAAATCCGAAGATTAAGTCCCGCCGAGAGCCACTTAATTAGATACCCGGCAAAGAGAAAAGGAAAGAAAATCCACGGTTTTTCCCTAAAATAGTCCTCCTTTTTAAAATATTTTTCAATATAGTTTTCTCCAGAAAATATTTTTTAATCTAGTCTTCTAAGTCTTATGTGGCAAAAAAAAGTGTTGATGTGGCAAAAAAAGTGTTGATGTGACAAAAAAGTGTCCACATGACAAATAATCATATTTAATTTTTTTACACGTATTTTAAATCACTCTTTATGTATTTTTCAACTAATTTTTATGACCTACCGTAAATTATATTTAAAGCCCGATAAATAACATATAATATAAGTATTTTCTTGTAACCAAATTTAAATAGTTTAAATTTT